>LIEC01011744.1:62796-95996 GCA_001925005.1 Drosera capensis
GGGGGGGGGGACATGTAATACTACTGCAGTCTATTTTAGAGTAGCTGTAATCATGGAAGAGACGTAGCAGGTTAATGCCGAACCTGAAAGTGGCTCATCAAGTTCAGATGTCGTAGGTCTAGAGAAGTCGGATCCATTGTCTCCTTCAGACAGAAGAGTGGCTTTTACCGCTGTCACACTTTTCTTTGATGTAGATTTGTCTCCGAGAGCTGCAGCACTGGCTTGCTTCTTCTTAGTAGCAGATCTGCAACCCATATCCAAATCCACTTAATAAAGATAAAAATACATAAAACTACAAATCAACACTAACACCAACATAATTTAACTTTTTTTGGTCAGAACAGAATTGAAAATTTGAAATGAAAGATTTCACACTTCTTGTCAGACTTTTTCTTTCTTGACCCATCGGATCTTTCATTTTCCTCATCTTGTGACCTGCACAGGAGCAAGTTTCAGCAATAAGCAAGTCCGCAAGTACTGTAATCAGCAAGTCTGCAGCTAAAAGACACATAAATTCTAACAAAAACCACCTGCATCTAAAATCTTATCAGCATTTTCATATCATGACTATCCCAAATAATCCAAGAAAAGACACAAATACATACCCTTCCTTTTGAGGATTCTTTCCAACCTTTTGCCTCTGCAAAATAAGTCACAAAGATAGCAATTTACTGACTACCGAAGGAAACAGCTGTTGAATTAGTACTACCATAATTGAACAATTACAAGAATATAGATGTGTACCGTCTTATTGGGGGTGTGACCCTCATCGACGAGCTCCCACCGTTCCTTGTCTAGACATAGCACTTCCACATCCAAGTCATCATACAGCACCTATACAAGAGGAAAGAGGAAATAATGCTCTTGTGTAAATAGTGACCACTCATCAGAAACGAGTGCGGAGCAATATACTGATACGGTCATCAAAAGGAGGAGCAGATTAGAACACATACACCATGGAACAAAATTAATGAAGGAAACGAAGTCAGGTGAAAAAAAAAAAAAACAGCTTACCACATGCTTGTTTTTCTCTGGATCATAAGATTTCACAACACCTCCATAAAACCTATATACGGAATACAATAGCAGTGAACTTATCATTTAATGTTCCAGCAAAGCAAACTCCTCAGTATTCCAATCACTTTAGAATGCACCATCAATAGTACACTGAGACTTACTTCTTATCTAATGGCCAACACACCAGTATTCTGCGATCAACCAAATCCGCCCCAGGATTTCCACCATTTGATGTGCACTGTAGAGAAAAAATGAGAGAATGCGTTATGTAGATTGACTTTCTTTATCAGCATTGTCAGAACATAACATCAAAGGAATCAGATTCGACGGTGGCCCACAGGATGAGAGGATTTATGGGATATAATGGTCAATCATGACAACACAATGCCTAACTTGGAATGCGTAGCACATCAACTGTGCAGCTCCACAAAATAGTAGTATTACCAAAGTTGAACATACTCTCAAGCAAGAGACTATGACCTAGTATCCAAATACACTTATGCATTAAGTAGATTGACTTTCTTTATCAGCATATAACATCAAAGGAATCAGATTCGAGGGTGGCACACAGGATGAGAGGAGTTATGGTATATACTGGTCAATCATGACAATGTCAACTTGGAATACTTAGCACATCAACTGTGCAGCTCCACAGAATAGAATTACTAAAGTTCCACATACTCTCAAGCAAGAGACTATGACCTAATATCTGAATCCACTTATGCCTGAATTATTACGAACAAGTATTGCTGGGAATAACAGAGAAATCCTCTTTTAAAATTAGCATTTACGAATTCAAATTCTCCAATTCTCCAATTCTACTAAATAGAACCTAGGAGATACAGCTGCAAAAGAAAGAAAGAAAGAAAAAGAAAATGAAAAAAAAAAAAAAACAGCTCACTGATCTTTTGCATCCATGCAGCATAAGGCAAGCAACCTCCAAAACAACATTACAATCCAAAATTGTAATCGCAATATAATTTATCAATTCTGTTATTAAGGCCTACATGGTTTATCGCAAGTAAGCTTATAAAGGGTCATCCACTCAGCCAAACAAAGAAATTCACAACTATAGCCTTGTTTGGATAATAAATTGTTTCCATACACCACAAACTTAGCCTTAATTACATAGATTTGAGCAATTGAGAGATGATATGGATAATTGAATCCCGAGCTTTGAGTTGCATAAGAAAGATCAAAGCATGTTTTATGTATGCCTCTGGTTCTGGTTAGTGGAGGCAGCCGGTCATATTTCGTGAGAATTAATTCTGGAAGAATTTTCAGACGACGTAGTTTTGTTATCTTGATATGCACCCACAGATGGAGTTTAATAGCCATCCGTTGGAGACTGATACCAATAGTAAGCGAAGGATGACTTTTAGAACCACAAAAGCAAAAATTAGTAAGGGCCCAGCAAACCTTAGCTAATCCCGCAACACTTTTTCTTTTTTTCTTATTTGAAGATCCCACAGAAGGCTTCACATCAGCACATTCAATCTTCTGAGACTTCAATGGCGATTTCGGACTCTACGACATGTTAATTAATTTAAGTCAAAATCAATAGGGCAGTAATATGTGAACAACGTGGTTACATGCATATTAACAGGAAACTTCACCTTCTGGCCACTTGTGTCAGCTCCTTCAGGTTCACGTCCATCTTTACCCGAATCAGAACCTTTTGTAAATAAGTCAGTCAGATACCTCAATTTCGATTGAAGACTTGGTTCAATATACACTCGTGTAGAAAAAATTACCTTTCGACTCAGAATGAGCTGGGCTTTTCAAGACACTCTTCAAGAAAGAGAATTTTGAGGGACTCCTGGCAGAGGCTGATCTTTGGCGCTTAGGTACAGGAACAGATGCTTCATCTTGAGCCTTCCTCTTCTGTTTCTTATTATCAGAATCATCCTTTTTACTGCTAGAATGAATGTCGTGGCCATTGTTAGATTCCATCTCAACCGACGCATCAACACTATCCAAAGTAATCTGCATTGCTACTTTCAGGATATCATCCTCCACAACATTTTGAATTTCACCAGGGGTTGAACCATTTTTTTCAACTGTTTTTTTCTTGTTCTTCTGAGATTTAATATGCTTGATCAGTTTTCCAAGAGGCATTTCCTCTCCATCCCTTCCAGAATCTTCGAAAATCTCATCATGGACAATCTCTGGGTGTACCTAACCACACCAAGCAAAAGCAAAAGATGGAAGATTATTGCAGATGGGAAACTAACATAAGTAGTTAGTGGACAACGAAGACAATGACAAAATTAAAGCTCGAAAGTATACCATTCCATTCACTTTCAATTTAAGTGATTCGAAATGAGCTGTTGCAGAATCTTCCGCCAACCATGGCAGCACTTCACCAACCTAGTCAGAACAAGTAATATTTCCCATTCACAGGTAGGGAAAGCATTATTATTGATCAACCAAAAAAGCACAGCAAAGGAAATAGGAAAAGGACTTCAATTCGGAGAAAGCATAATGCATAGCAGTATCAGCCATGTTTCTCTTTTCCTCATTGAAAAGTGACAGCACAAACAGATAAACAGAATATTAATCTGCGCAAGGTCCTCAAATGTGTTAGCACGAGGCAAACACTATGTTAACAAAATTTCTTGTTTCACAAGAGTTGAATATTAATTTCATGTTCATAAGATAGTGTTTTCATGCCACAAGAAATGAGGATGACATCGATCTTGAAAAGGTTCTCAAATGTAAAGAACCCACCTCAGCATCATCCTCTCCGTTATTTTCTCTGGGTTTGAACAGCATCAACGGTAGAGCCACAGCTGCGACTGCAACTTGTTGACCTTCCAAATCTTCACCTAAGCGTTTGGTGATTGAGAGTCCAAGCTCACATATAGCATGAGAATTCTGTGATTTAAAAACAGGAAAAAAGCAATCAAATCCAGAGTTGATGACTATTGAGCTACACTTTAAACTTAACATTTAACTAAATTGTTTCGCATGTAACAGGGCAAAATGATAATACACTTGACTTGCATTAAGGGTCGAGAATTACCCGAGACTTAGTTGTATCAACTACATCTTCTGAGAGCCTGATCCGCTGGAAAATAGAGATTATAGTAGACAAAATCTCTTTTTCCTGGTCGGTAGGGTTTGCCTTGGTATCTTCTTCTCCAAGCACGACCATAGCAAGGAATAAATGCAACACACTAGCAGTAAACATAAGAAAATATTCATGAGTCAATCTCTAATAGCACGGGCATTAACATTTCAACTTCCACAACCACAACAGTTGGTTTTTGGTTCTACCCCTCAGTTCTACATTCTTTTTATTCAACTTCTTTTTTCATAATTCTTACACCCCACAACTTGTGAAGCTATTAATCAGCTTCCTTCTTCATTGTTGTTCTCCAAACAAAAAAAAGGTTTCCACGCTTGGATTCCTGTGTCTGAGAAACATTTTATTTCCCAAAGAGGGCAACCTTACTTCAATGCTAGCCAATCACAGATCAGCATGTATCTCCTCAAGTTAAAAACCATGAAGCTTCCAACTATCAGCCTACAAAGGTCACTCACAACAAGTGGATACATCTGATTCCAAGAATATTTACCGGTAAATAGATTCATATGCCTTGGCATCTTTGCATTCATCAACAGCGGGGCATGCAGGATGATGCGCAAGAGCGTGGATCAAGTAGGGAAGCATGCCCTCTGGATAAAGTATGCTATTTGTATCACTAGGTACAGAAAGTTGTCGCAATCTTAATTGACGACACATCTGAATAATATCAGCAAGATTATGTTCGTCCTGTCACACAACACGTGCATAGAGATCAGGCAAATTTTCAATAAACTAGAGGTTCCTCTCCACTGCAAATGTAGGAGTACAAGTCTAGAAGCACTGGGCTCTATAACCAGAAGAGAGAGAAAAAAGTACCACATCATGCTGTCCACGCTTGGACCCAACAATGTCAATTAGGAAAGCACAAGCATATTTTGCATCCAAAACACGATCCTTCACATACTGATGAACTTTCCCAAGGAAAAGCTTCCTTGCTTGAGGATAATTGATCTACACCCAGCATAAGCAACAGAAACATAGCAGTAAGCTCTCTGTGCAAGGACATCAAATTTTGGGGCAGCAATTCGCTATGCAAGAGCCCGTTACAAAATATAACACAGGAGATGATAAACCAAAGCAAAATATCCCAGATGACTTTAAATTGATAGAGTCCCACCTCCACGGTTCTCAAGGTCAGATGAAAGACATCAGCAGGAATTTTATGATCCCAACATCTTGAAAGACGAAGAACAGCCTTTGCTGCAGCAAGCTTTAAGTGAGCCTTATCAACTGAGCTGTAAAGCAGAAGAGTATCCGTTCACATCACACACAAAAAATAGCGAGCAAAAGAAACTATGAAGTAAACAGATTAAATGGTAAAAACAGCTGTGCTTGTTAGACACACCTTGTTTCAATTTCTTTGGAAATTACTCCAAACTGAAGCATGTTCCTAAGGATATTGATAAGATCATCGATTCCACCACGAAGATGTACATCCTTAACTGGCAAGTAGCTCTTCACTAACGTTTTAATACCATAGATCTGTTACATAAAGAGAAAGACAGCAAGCATCAGCAGCAAATATCCCAGTTCATAACCAGATATAAGATGCATTCAGTTTTAATGGCATGTTGGATGAAACCATACTAAATCAACAAGTAATGAGCACAACCCACCTTCAGTAGACAAAGCTCACTCCTATCAAGCCAACGTTTCTTTTTACTTTTTGCTTTCTGAAGTATAGCATGATGGCAAAAAAAAAAAAAAAGGAAATAACTGAGTAAAATACATACTTCTGTTCATAAAATACTTAAAGGAGTATTGAGGCAAGCTTACATTACGGCTTTCCAAAATTTTATTTTTTATGAATTCAACAATTTCATTTTCTCTAGTCTCAAAAACAGCCATCGCTGTCTGAGCTATACACCCCAGTGACTGCAGTACTGCTGGCAAATGAGTTTTGTTGTCGAGCATATCCACCAGCCTCTGCACATTGAGAGAGTCATCAGATCCAGCAAGCATCAAAACTGATGCAACAAATGTATTAAACTAATTTCCAAGCCGGCGAGAGAGGATAAGCAAAAACCTTGTATAGAACAGACAACGACAAAAGCCCGTCATCTTTTGTTATAGCAGCAAGAGCATGTACAGCATATTTGGCCTGTCTTCGGCTGCCTTCTAGACAGAGCCTTTCAAGTATTATATCTACTGAACTGCACTTAATACATAGAACGATCAAAAAGCGTATCCCTGGTCGATTTAGATGTGAAATTTGAATGGTACGCAGTTGCTTAATTACCTAGATGCTAGTTGTTGACGAATGGTTCCACCTGCCCTTGCAAACACATGCAGAATACCCTCTTTAATAACTTCATTATCATCTTTAAGTAGATGAAGCAAATCCTGTTCATTCCCAATGAGTAATAGAGGACTGTAGCGTGCAAGGATCTGGAAACAAACAAATAATAAAACGTGGTCATCAGTAGAAGCAGCACTACTCTAAACTCTAAACAACTCAGTCAAAGGCTCTGAGGTTTTCAAATGGGTACAATTCTGAACAGCTTAAGGAAAGATTAAAGAACAACTCGGGCAGCACAAAATAAATGATCCCCAAATTCTAGACAACTTCAGCAGTATGTTTCATCAGTATTTAATATATTTGCTTTTGGTCACCCTTCGATCGTCAAACAGGAGAATCTTTTTTGCTCATAGAAAAACTTCTCATAAATCCCAAAACTAGTAATCGAGAAATGGGAGCTATCTGTGTCAACCAGCAGGAAATTTCTCATATGTATGTCCTTGTACTGCCGCAACAGCGCAATACAAAACTCTGATATTTCATCCTAAACATCCTCAACCAAATCACAACTCTTAGCTGAAAACAACAGTAACATAGATTCCCAATCTCACTTTTATATTATAAAGGAAAAAGCACGGGGGCAAATATTCAACCATCAGAAAGCACTATAAAGTCAACAGTATTACCCACAAACGTCATTTTTTCAATGAAATACTATCAGCAAAGAAAGCTCTAAATGTCAGCCAGTTGGCAGATTGACTAAACGATGGAAATCAGATAAAGAAGAAGCAATTCTATCTCCAGGTAGAAAGTAAATTCTGTAAAAGCCGATCAGGTTTCACAACCAAATTACATCCCTTGAGTTTAGAACTTATAGTTAAAAAGCCACAATGCCACATCCAAAACTAAGCAATCCAGAAAGATGCAAAGACCAAAACAACCCTCGGCCCTATTTTACAATAGAAGCATTATAAATATAATGTTCAACATCAATGGTAAAAAAAAATAAAAAAAATATAATGTTCAAGATAGGGGACCAGCACTTTACCACTAGCACGTTCATGCTTGACAAAATGTTCTCAGTGGAAGCCTCAGCGCCCTTTTTAATTGCTGATAGAATTTCCTTCACGTGCTCCTTGTTGAATAGTATATACGAGCATTTCATGGAAAGAATAGTCAGGAAATCAAGAAGCGGATGTTTCTCTCCAAGAATCTTGAGTAAATCATCCTGCATCATCGAGGCAAGAATTTTATTGACAATGGCACTTGCTACGTTGCTGACAGCATTATCAGTGCGAAATAAATGATTCAGCAGTACGGAAGAAAATTGAACACACGCACATCGCCAGCTACTTATATAGCATGAACAATAGGCAAGGCAGGACTTAAGTATATTAACAAGTATGAACCAGCACCCAATCATCACATTATCCTCAATTTGAGAGTGGTACGGAGGTACGGAAGAAACTTGAACACATGCACATTGCCAGCTACTTATATAGCATGAACAAGAGACAAGGCAGGACTTAAGTATATTAACAAGTATGAATGAGCGCCCAATCATCACATTATCCTCAAATTGAGAGTGGTACGGAGGTACAATTTGGCAAAATGTATTGCGAAGAAATTTTCCAAATTATCGACTTGAATCAGACTCTGACTGTGATAGCAGCCTTATGGAAAGAAACTTACCCATGCTGAAATCTATAATAAAATTCTATAAAAAGTCGATACTTACTCGATGAGAACGACCTTCACTGAAAGTAGTGTTTGGATCAAGTAAATTCGACAGGATCTTCCATATATTGCTATCTTTAAGCTGATCAACCCCCTGGAACCCTTCCTCAGCTTTAGCAGCATCAGTGAAACACCTTGACATCGCTCGGAATAACGTAATGGTTTTTCTCTGAAGATCAGACACATCACCGTCCTGCAAGAAGTGAAAGCAATATAAAGTACTGTCATGAAATAGAACCTAGTTATAGTATAGCAACTTCAGCAGTCAGAATAGAATGTAAAAACCTTGTGTGACTGCTTAAGGGACAGATATCTCAGCATCTCTTGCTGTAACCTGCAGTTCAGAGCAGAATATTTCCCTGAAACTTGTAATATATCCACGACTAGAATGCTGCTTAAGGAATAGCATTTATTAAGTTGCATCAAATATCCAAATGTCAATATGCACTGAACATACCTTTGTTTTTGCTCCAATATTTTTTCCATAGCTTTGGCCTCCACTTTGTCCAACCCGGAAAAAATCATTACCCATTGATTCACTAAATCTTGGACAGTGAATTCAGATGGAAACAAGGGCCCAGAAAGAATCGCTTCGATTGCATCTGACCTGTAAACAAATTGAAAGCAAGGGACAGGTGACATTCTAGTCCAGCAGATTTCATGCTGTCTACAAGTTGGAGGATTTACTGCAACTTTTAATTATGACGAGGAGGACAAAAATAATTTCCTGTCTTTTCCATATCTAAGTAGTTTCCAACCTTCAGTTTGGGAAAGCAAATCAATGAAGAAAAAGTAGGGGAAAATTAAAAGACCCCTACACGGTCAAACTTAGAAGCAATGTGGTTCGCCTTGATACCAATGTCACTGAAACCCTCTTAAGAGAGAGCCTTCATCTCACTTACGTGAATGAGTAAACCAAAGAACTCAGACAAATGAGAACCCAGCCAGGCATCAGATTCTTCATTGTTTCACTAGAGCACAACGAGAAATCTAACACAATTTGGTAGAACCACTATGGACACTCAAAGACCTCACCTGAAATCCTTGTCATAGAAACACCTCAAAATCTTCCCAGGAATCCAATCATACTTGAGGGAACTGCCTCCAGAACTCCTCAAGCAGTACTGAGAATATATATCAGCCAACTTATCCATTGTATATTTCTTAACCACTAACTGCAAAGCCAAAAGAAGATGCTTCAGGATGAAATGCGACAAAATTAACTCTGCCAGAGAAGTATATAGAGGATGAGTAGATTACAGATTTGTCCCGAAGACGCTCTGCAACAAGTTTTGTTGTATCAACAGGAACAGAATCTAGATCAGATCTCGCCACATCACAAACGACTTCCACAACTTGCCGTCGGACATTTTCATCATAGTCCAAGATACGGTCATGCAGCGCAGCTGAAAGGTATTGAATGTCAGTACCAGTAGGTATCAAGCAAATGATCAAGAACCAAATATTGTACCAAACTTGCCAAATATTTGAGAAGCTTCCGGTCTTGAAGGGTTTGAAAGCAAACAATTCTTAATATGTCCAAGAACAGCCATTCTGACTTCTACTACTCTGTCAGTCAATCTCTTCAAGAACTCAGAAAATATCTGCTCAAACTCTTTAGAGACGGAAGATCCAGGGAGCGAAAAAAGTTGTCCAGCTAAATTCACTGATTTTAAGCGGGTTTCCAACTTATCAGTCTGCAAAAGACAGTTGTGAGGAGCAATTGAGATGGGAGTCAATCACATAGGAATTAAACCATCAAATATTCTATGGACAGTCGGACAGACATCTAAATATTTCACTTGAGCAATGCAACCACTTAAAAGAAAATAATTCATGCAACTAGTAAGCAGGAAATATGAAAAAGAAAGAAAGAAAGAAAAGGAGGCAGCAATAGTACCTCAAAAAAGGAATTCAAAATACCAAAACAGGGAAGTATGCTTTTGCAAAGCCAAATAGCAGACTGGCACATAAAGCACCAGGAAACTTCACTGGAAAAAAAAATGTATAATTGGAAGAATACAGAATGCTTGCCAAGATCCTCCGAAATTCAGAACCTCTAAACTAATTTATCTCTTCCCGGAAAACATATAGAAAACTAAAAAAGGACAAACAAATAATATAAGCTCTGTCAAATGTTGCAACAATGACAGTTGTTCTGCATAGATAGATAGAAAAATATGAAATCAAATTGGCATCCAAGTCATCGATACAGAGTTGAAAAATAAAAGTAATAACTCCAAAGCACGAACCATGTCAGATTTCTTGCGCAGTCACACAAGAATCCTTTCCCGTTTTGGATAATCAGCTCGATTTTATCATTTGCATTTTATTTTGAAGAAAGTATCAAATTTATTTGTTTTCTATGTTATCACCATTGTGAAGCTGCACTTAATACACATGCCAATTTGTTCTACCATGTAATACCTTAGATGGGTTCAAAGCATGGGTGGATAACATTTCCAAGTTGCTCGATGATCTTTGGATACTAAATACCATGTACACGAAGATCCTTGCAACCCTTTTGAGGGCATTTTCATCAATTATCAAGTTCCTCAACATCTGTCGCATAGAAGTTGCACTTTCATGGAGAGGAAAACTATGACTCCCAAGGTATTAAAAATAACCCCACAAAAAAAAAAAAAAAAAAACAAGGCAATAGCTACCAATTCTTTCTAGATTTAGATAATGAATCAAAATAGCACAATGCTTTTTTGCGTGCGTATTCCTGACAAGATAATGAAAAAAAGTAATGGTATGAACTTTCAGACTAGATATGAATATCATAGCTGGTTTGCATTGATTGATTGAAAATAAATCTAACATGCCTAACATGAGAAAACTAAGTTTGGTGTTTACCAATAGCTCTCCTGTAATATATGGAACAACTCCAGATAGAATTGATGGTGAACAGCAGTAAAGATCATATATAACATCATGGTAGTCAATCTGAACCTTTGAAGACCCACTATCATCAGACATTGATGAAATAAGGAACTGTTTTACAACAGGTTCAAGTTTCACTGTACAATTTTCTATGACATCCATAACCAGCTTCCTTGCAGCCTTCGGAGTATCCTGAGAATAAAAGAACACAAAATATTACCAACATGCAAGGGAGTAGTTTAACCATCGAATATCAATATAATATCAAAGAAAAAAGACACCACATGCAACCCATCAGAAGATAACATATCAAATTTAAATAAGGAGAGAGACAAGGTTCTTACCTTTCTATTTTGACCTAACGTAGAAAGTAAAATAAGGAGAAGATCCTCAGTAATTTCCTCGCTTTCTTCGATAAGAACCACCATAATTGTTTTCATTGATGACAAAACACTTTCAGGATGATCATCCCTGTACATGATTGGATAAGAATTCAAGCAGTAAAGAGCGAGGGAAGTAAATGCAGGCAAGAACTTAAGTGATCCTGATACTAGAACAGTTGATTGTGTTCACTATCTGACGAGTTACACTGAATGATACGTTGCCAATTCGATTATTCGGAAAATATCTCCAAGCCAGACAGGTCTAAAATGGTTGGGAAGTGGATGGCTAAGGCATGGCATATTATAAGTGATAACATAACTGAGCTGAGAATCATTCCTATTCATAGTCATTGTATGCAAACAGACTTGATAGACATCACAGGTACAATAAAGGACAGAATTGAAACCCATATTTCCTTCAGAGTCGCCAATGTTACTTGAAGTTTAAAAAAAAAAAAAATCATAAATCACTATGGCTACCAATACAAGTTTCTGAAAACTGATTCTTCTTTTCCTTCTGCCATCATATAGGTCAGTGATAGTCATGAACATGCACATGATACAATGAAGTTTATCTAAACAAGGAGCTTTCCCTTCACGTTCCAAATTGTTCCGCACTCTAAAGGGCATAAAATCTAGAAACTGGACAATCAGTGGCTTACGTGCACCCAAAGGGCACGGTTAACCTTACACATTATGTTTGAATGTGTAAGTACTTTGACAAGAACATGCCCAATGAGAAAAAAGAGAATACCAAATTAAGGCAAACGAAAAGAACCAGAAAATGCAACACATGCTTAAGGCTGACAAAACTTACATGTGAAATATATGGAATTGTGATTTCAACATTACATCATGTCACCTGAACTATTGGAATACTTCACTCTTCTTTCCATTTCTTAAGAGCTTATAGTTTCTTATTGAGATACCAACATGACAACCAAATTCATCTATGCCGAAGTTTTACTTATGTGCACAAGAGAATAATGAAAAGAAAAGACCTAAAAAAAAACCATCATAGACTGATAAAGCTTTCCACAAGAAGTTGTACCTTACAACGCCAATGCATGTCCTGAACATCTCACGCACTAGATCATCACATTCAAGATCTAACATCATGACACATGACCGATATCTTGCAAGAGTTTGCAAGATGATGACTCTCCTTCCAAAGGATGGCCCACTAGTATCGCTCAGACCACTAAAAGTACCAACAACCAAGGTGAAAATATCCTGCAAGACAGAAGAATATTGGTAAGTACACCAAGAAGATTGATACACTGATCTTGTTCATTGAAACCAGTGTTTCAGGGAGATTTCACCTTCAAGATTTCATCGCTGTAAGGAGCTTCAGGTGCTGTAATCCGAGTAATCTCACAAAGGCAAGATGCAACTAAGAGTCTGACATCCTTATCTTGGTGCTTAAGCAGTTCCGGTTTAACAACTGCCTTCAGGAATGGTTGCATTGATTCCAGAATTGGCTCCGGTGGGGATTGATCCACTTCCGCAAGTATACCAGCCCCTTGCTGTCAGAAACAAAGTATGAAATTAATGGCCAAATTCAGGTTCAGTGTGTCCAAATATTAACCACCAGTGTCATAATTTTGTCTACCCGCCACTGCTTTTGGAAAAATCTACTAATTTGAAACTTTATCTGAGAATCATGGTTTTGCCTTGATGTTTTTGTGATGCCACTACTAACTAATGGATGACAAGTACTTTTCCTTGGGTGGAACCTATTTGAATCAGTATTTGAAGAGCTCATCCGCACAGAACAACAAGCATTCCCAATAAATATTGCATCTGGTGTCACACCAAGGACTCGTAAATCATGCAGGTGACCAATCTGACACCTCCGATAATTTCACACAGAAATCCAATTCAAACCGAGGCAACCACCATACCCTAGATTGTAGTCGCCTCAGAACAACCCTTCACAATTACCTCAATAGCCCTAAATTATGTCTCAATAGTACTCAAATCTTTAAATGACAACACGAGATCACCCCCAAACCCGAACAACCCCACCCCAATCCCCAAGTATCAACCAATGCGACGACCATAGCAACCACCATGCCATAGCTTCTAATCGCCTCACAAAAACCACACACAAGTACATCTCAATTTCCACAACCCTAAATCATCGAAATCCAACCGTGAAACAAAACTGCTCTACATTTCTCTAACCCTAACACACCACAATTCCCCTCAAATCACCACTCTAAAACCAATAATTCACATTCCGACACACACTCAGCCTCCAAATCGACACGCTTTCATCTCAAATCATACCCTTCTTCACACCAAATCGAGCCAACGAACTCTAATCAGAACGTGCAAGAACCGCAAAAAATACGAAGAGGACAGATCAAGGAGATGAAAGGAGAGGAGAGGGAAATGAATTGTTTACTTTGAGGAGCTTGAGAAGAGAGTCTTTGGAGGAAGGAGGCGACTCGAGCTTCGCTCCCAACTCCTTCAGCTGCACTTGCTGCTTCGATTGCTGCTGCGGCGCCATCGCACCGATACTCCACCAGCTCCACCGCGTCCTTTTCCGCCGCCGAAGGATTTTCCGGCCACCGCAAGAATCACCTGATTAGGGTTTGGTTTACCCTTTTTTGGTCGAGTTCAAAGTTTCTCTCTCTACAATGGTGAGTTGAGTTTGTTTCTCTCTCTACAATAGTGTGAGGTGTGTTGTATGCGTTATGTTTTCTGTGTTTTTTGTTGTGACTTGTGAGATGTGTGATGTTGGCAGTGTGTGCGCTCAACGGAAGAGGATAGCTAATCGGACTCGTTGTGGATAAAAGAGGGATAGAAAGAGCGACATTTACTCTGCTACCCTCTCGGAGCCTCAATACAGAGTATATCTGTCCTGACTCCCGCATTGAATATTTTTTTCGTCCCAACATAGATGAATAATTTGACTCAAGAATCTGATCCTTTAGGAGGAACAAGGGGTTTAGAACAGTGGATATGAGATGAGGTAGTGAAATGCATCTTGGTAATGGATATGTGTTTTATTTTATCCATCATAATATATATATATCATTTTGACTATATGTGTTTGTAAATGCAAAAATTGAATCACGTCATAGATCAAACATCAATTTCAATAAATTATTATAAAATATCAATAATAACTTGATTTATTTAAATTGAGTCTGTGACGTGTTTTGATACGTCTCTAAATCAAAAAATAAAACTCTTCAAAATATCCAATGAATAGTGAAGAAAAAAAAATCAAAATTTATATTTTTTGTTCCATGATATATACAACGGAGGATCACGTAAGCGAAAAAGTTCATAATGTTACGAATAGTTGGCCGGATGATCAAACGATATTTTTCATAGATTTATCTTGAAACATCAAAGATAATATAAGGTACAAACTATAACTCTGAGTCGAAATAAAATCTATACAATATCATTTATTTATAAAAAGTAAAGTATCGAAAAAAGAAATAAATAGTGTGCTTATCACATAATGTTTTATATATTATGAAACGAAAATAGTATTTATTTTAGGATAGAGAAAGTTCTACGTTGGGTAAAAAAATTATGCAAAAATTTTCAAAAAGCAAATGCTACAATCATATAACAGGAAGGAAATATTTATTATGTGACAAGGAAGTAATTGAAAATCAATTGCTATCCATATTTCCTTGTAGTGTTCACGATGAATTTAATGCAATATTTACAATTTATGTACAGATTAGTGTTAGAAATTATGCGCTTACAAAGATGATCACAATGATGAACAAACAACACAAAGAAGAATCAAAAGAACAAATCCAAAATGATAGAAGGAATTTAAGTGGTAAAAAATCCTCAATTGGAAAAAAAAACTCATAGAAAAACATATCATTAATCAATAACGGAATATAATGATTCGTTTTTATTTGAACCCACTCGATCTCGTTTGTGTTTCGCTCTCCAACTAAATAGAGGAATAAAACACGAAGGAAAAACTTGTTATGGCCATGTCGCCTCACGGTTCCCCAGACCCTGTTTGCCTCGCACGAGCATGAAACACGGCCATGTCTCCTGTCAGCGCCCTGTTCCTTCACAAAATACAACGTTTATATTGTCAGCGCCTTGTTCCTTCACAAAATACAACATTTATATTCTTCATGATAATTTCAACAATTAGAGAGACAAATTTACGTGTGGGTTGAATATTCTTTCACATGGGTGGGTTTTGATATAGCTCAACAACGGGGAGTTGGTGATAAGGAAGGATTTCTTGAAACGATACAGTACTCACTCTGATAAGAAACAATTAACTAAGATGAAGACCAATGCCGATTATTAAGAAAATGCTGAATTTTTGGAGAAATGACCACGACGCCCTGTAGAGAAAAATGGTCATGGGGTGGGGGAGACGGTATTTTAGTAAGGATAGTGCATATCCAGAATAGAAGTGACAAAGTACGAGGATCTTCTAACAGATTATGCGATAACTAGGCAGGATTGTTAAAATGGAAATGTTCAGCTAGCTAGCAAACTAAGGCAAGCTCCATGATCTAGCTAATACAACTTAAAGTACACCTACAAGTTCTTCTTACACTCCAAATTACACAAAGAAAACACAAGGTAATTCAACTAAACCATGATCACCACTAGCCAATTCAATGGCTACATCATTAACCCTGCTGAGATGAGCCGCCGTCGGCATTGGAACTGCTTTCCTTGATCATGAACCCGGTCATGGGCGAGGAAGTCGTGGAGCATAGGCCAAAGTAACCGGGATGGTGAGGCGGAGGACCCATATGGAACATTGGACCGAATGGTGCCGGAATAGTACCCATTGGTGCATTGAACTCCATTGCCCGTGATCGTGCCATAGGATCAGTAGTCCTTACCATGCCACGATCTCCCTCGAGCTCCCTGTGATCAACCAATATGCTTATTGTTTATTAGAGAGGACATATAACACATCAGGGAAGAATTTGATCAATTTGATATAAATGCTCAATACTTAATAACACATCAAGTCGTTGGAACCGAGGGATCTAATCCGATATCAAAGCACAACGGCCCAACGACCCAATTAATTAATGTCACGATTGGATACGAAACAGTCCAAATACACACTCAATGTCACCCAAATAATATATCCAGGCGCAAAGAGACATTCGATTGAGGAGCAATTTGAAATATGAAACCGAAACTGAAATCCAGCAGGGAGAATTCTCATAAGAGCATAAGATTGGTTAGCAAATACAGGGAGCTCAACTAGAGATTTTAATGATTGGGTTGTATGGAAGTCCATGACTGGATAGTCTGGATTGGATCGGACACTCCGTGAATGAAGTAAAATTTCAAGCTAGTGCCTCAAAGCACACAACAATTTTTAAACCAGGATTGAATCTGTTATTTCATGTGTAAGAATGGATCAATTCCTATTAAACTTGTAATCAGTTTATCTTAGGTTAAAACCAGGATATAATAACTAGCTCCTAATCCGATATCCAAAGTGTCAAACAAAGAAACCATGCGCGAATCAGTTAAAATAGCAAAGTATATAAATGAACAACTTCAGTTCGGCCCTTGATTTAATCATGATCAGCAACAAATGGTAAGCAAACTATATATGGGGAAAGGTTTTTTGCACGAAGACGTTTTTGTTCATCAGAAGATCATTTATAATGTCAGTATGAACCATTTATAAATAAACAAAAAATTCCAGCTCCAACCAAGTTTATTAAGAAAAAAAGCTTTCTAGATAATCATAAATTATGACGAAGACTAAGAGCATACTAATATGTATACTAATAGTGAAGCATACCTGTAACGATGGAGGTAAAGAGTCAGAGGCTCGACGTAGTCATCAAACCCAAGCTTGCTCATGGCCCAAAGCACATCCTCCGCAGTGATCGTCTTCCTCTGCTCATGCTGGCACCTTTCGTTGGCCTCGCTCGTGATGAAGCTGATGTACTCCGACACACACTCCTGTATAGTCTCCTTAGCATCGTCAGAGATCTTAGCATGGGGCGGAAGGATCTTCCTCATGATCCTTATCACGTTGGCAATGGGCATAAACCTGTCCTGCTCTCGCACCAAACACTGGTCCCCTGGTCCGTGCTCTGGGGCCACCACGCCCTGGTGGCTGCTACCGCTTCCAGGGTGGTGATACTGATACATGTCCACGGCGTTCGTGGTGGTGTAATGATGATCTTGAAGCCTCAGTTCTATAGAAATAGACAACAAGCATGCAAATGATCAAGTAGGATAGTTATCCTATGTTTTGTTTTGTTTTTTTTTTTTTCATGTTAAAAGTTTACCAAAAATGGTTATGTGCAAGTAAACTGAGACGGCTTAAAAAAGAGTGTTGAATATATATTGAGACGGATAAAGTATTATTTTAATGTTATTAGATAGCATGAATAAATAGTTAAAATTGAAACTTTGATTAATCAATCACAAAAAAGAAGAGGATGCAATCTAAAATGTCCTTATCTCACGTGAAAGATAACAGGAGCAGGTCAGCACTAACTCAACGTTTTGTGAATTTGTTTTGGAAAAAAACAAATAAAATCATGAACAGTTTTTTTTTTTTTTCAATTGTTTGGAATTTTATTTTATTTTCCCTTAATTCAATGAGACTATATATACGGTAGTAGATAGTATCTGATTTATGAATAGATAAATACACAGTTCTACAAAAAGTAAGGGACTGTTTCAAACGATTGCTAATGAATAATCACTCTTATATTTCATAGATATACTAGTTTAACACCCGGTTTGATTTGCAGCATCTCAACTACAATAAATACACATACTCAAGTAACCTAGTGTCAAAAGATCACGTTTAAAGCAAGACATGTGACAAAAGAATATGTAGAGTCTTATCTCGATAACTAAAAGGTTAATATGATCGAGAATTGAATCTAAGATCTCAATGTCAAATCCCTAACCAAGCCGATTAAGCGCACAAGATTGTTTGAAATGCCACAAGTTTTTAGAAGAGTTGACATACTGCCAAAGATGTCTATCTCAAACATAGTTCCAAGACAAATATTGGGAAGAGCAAAATATATACATACAGTTCTATCCTTATTGTATATCATTCCATTATTGTATTTGTTGTCGGGTGAATACATATGAACACTATGCTTTATTTCTCTGAAATGGCCCGTGAAAAGCAAGTGAACTTTCATGGTGTTATAGCTAGGTCCAAAAGGGTCCAAAATAGCACAGTTATTAAAGTGCACTTCATTCCCTGCAGCATGAATTCTTTGGATGAATATGAGTATGGATCTATGATCACCAAACGTAATGGTTAAGAAACAAAAATGGCAAGGAGACACACTCGACCTATATACACGACCAATAACTTTCCCTATTTTATGTTCGTAGATTAGATGTGTGTACATATATATACATGGTTATAGCTAGGTCGTATTCAAACTTTTATCAAATGGGATATGTAATAGTGACAAAATTTTTGCAAGGCAAAACCGAGGCTAATTTCAAATCATTAATCAGCCCATATATTTGTTAGGCCAACAATTGACTCTTAGTATATGTGACTAATTCCATACTAGGTAGCCGTCGTTCAACTCAATGCATAGATCATGTTCATGTGCTTTGAGAAGTTCAAGTGTTGCTGTTAGAGAAGATTGGTTGATTTAGAATCAGTCTCGTTTGACACATCCATATTAAATTACTTATTGTTGTATATTACGGACACATCCATATTAAAGATATTTTTGATTGGACCTTCAACTTATAAACCTTTCAAATTGAGCTCAAACGATGCACATCGATCTATCTCGATTCCACTGTTTTTCATCCCATTGATGACAATATGCAAGTTGATCATTAACACCTCAAAATTTTCCCACTTGATATGCATAGATTCATGGAACTGAATGGGACATTCAAGCTATTTGTTTTCTTTGGAAGAGGTTTTTGCCTTTTTTTTCCTTTTAATTGGGTTATTGGATTTGTGTGTGTTGGTCAGTCTACGACAGGAGATCCTGTTTTTGTGGAAGAGACGAAGATCCTATTTGTGTGGTTTCTTGACAAATAGAATGCCAGAATATTTTGAAAAAGAAAGCAAAAAAAAAAAAAAAATCTTTTAATTGGGTAATTGGATTTGTCTGTGTTGGTCAGTTTACGACAGGAGATCCTGTTTTTTGTCGGAAAGATGAAGATCCTATTTTTGTGGTTTCTGGACAAATAGAATATCAGAACAGTTTGAAATTGGATTTGCAGTCTACCACAGGAGATCCTGTTTTTATCGAAGAGACAGAACAGTTTGAAAAAAAAAAAAAAAAAGATATTTCTGATGAGAAATTGACCAGGTTAAACCTTCAATTCATAAACTTTTCAAATTGAACTCAACCAATGCACATTGATCTATCTAGATTCCAGTGTTTTTCGTCCAATTGTCGACAATAAGCAAGTTGGTCATTGACACCTCAAAATTTTCCCACTCGATATCCACAGATTCACGGAACTGCACGGAAGACTATCATTCAAGGTATAGTTCATGTATTTACAGTACTCGTATACGTTTTATTTGCCTGATGTGTGTATACAGAGTACTATCCACTCTTATATATGCCATACAATGAGTATCTACAGTACATATATATTAACCGAAAGTGTTTAGGGTTATAGTAGCTTTGTCAGATATTTACCGAGTGAATCATCTATTGTATTGTTTTTATCGACTAACATTGAATTAATATTTTTTGCAAATAAATACAAATAACCAAATCTTAAGTTTGTTATAGTAAATATTTTTCTTTATGTATAGTATAAATATATTTAAATTGTTAAAAATGTTTATATGTCAATATATAAGATCATTATTTTATAATTGGTTTTTGTTTTTTCTCGTGCATAACTACACGAGCGAACATACTAATATATTCTAGTATATGGTTTAGTCATTGAAAATCATGTACTATGAAGAGTCCAAGTAATTCAACGTCTTAATGGTTAAAAAAAAAAAAAGTAATTCAACGTCTTATAGTATAAATTTATTAATTTATAGTATAAACTTGTGAACCAAATGTGCTGGCCACGACGAGTGTTTCTACAGCTGCAGCCAGGCCACCAGGTATATATTTCCATTCATAATTTATACTCTTCCTCATCATATACTCTTATTATAGATCACTAGTTTACTACCGCGCAGCAGACATGGTTGGTTATGGACATTTTATATCATAGTTATTAAAGCGTGAAAGCGATAAAGTGAGTCGAGGGAGCCAAAACGCCTAGGCAACTAGATGTTCGTCTAGTCGTCCATAAAGTGATAAGGCGACCATACAAACCAATTATGCAAATTTATACATCAATTGCATATATGTTGTAGTTTATATATGTTGAAATATTTTATATATAATATAATACTACTATCATATGATTTTAATAGCAAAAATACTATCTATGTAAATAAGGTAAAACTTATGACATTTTTAAAATAAAAAATCTAATCAAATATGTTAATACAATCGTCAAATATGTTTTGAAATTACATTGAATTATAAAAAAAAAACCTATGATATTTTTTCAAACAAAATCATATCTTGTGTTTCAAATTTATAATTGTGAAGTTTACTTTACTTACCTCAACAAAGCTTTAGAAAAAATAAAATCTTAATCCATTACTTTCAAGGAGCCCCAAAACGTCCAAGGTGACGTCTAGGCGCCCGAGGTTACATTATCCGATATATATTATAGGTCGAGGAATTGTAGTAATGAGTCCTTACGTCAATATGAATTGACTCATTAATACAATGCTCCTCCTTCTTATCATAATTTCAAGGATACGAGGGTATCAGAAAATAAACAATGCATACATGCATTAAGTCCTCCTCACATTATATTATGACAGGATTATGATTCGCTTGGCTTGTTTATAATGAGCCAGTGCAGATGAGCCTATGACTCATCGGAAATTGAAGATAAAGATCATCAAAGCCCCCAATTAATAAGACGATCAAAGATGCATGCATATTCACTGCTCTCTTTTCAACTACTCTTTATATGCATCCCCCTATTTATTTTGTTTTGATTCCCCGTGGACAAATTACATGTTGTTCGCACCCATTCGGGCGGGACCCAAAGGAGTCTGACAGTGCAGTGCATGATCTCCAAGTGTCAACAGGGCGTTTCATATTGCATGAGTGCCACTTGTATTTCGTCTTTTTTCTCTCTTGGTTCATCGAATTATATTGTGCATCGAGTCGAACCATTGGCCACTTGAAAGTATCGTTTGGTATCAATGTATGCAATGAATAGGAAAATATTCGAAATAAAAAAACAACATTAACAACAATCCATTTATTTTAGTCATACAAAGGGTTTCGAGGAAAAAATTAATAGAGAAAAAATATATCAATTGACGATATAAAGGTTTTTTCATTTGCTGATGTTGTATATTGAGCTTAGATATATAGGCTGAAGCCTCGGCAAAAGCACCCCAATGTTATTATTGATTGACTAAACATTTTGTCGGATAAAAAAGACAACAATAAAAGCTAATTGACTGTATCAATAAGCAAAAAAAATAAATCAACAAGATTTTTATTTATTTTTTGATTTTGTTTTTTTTTTTATGTTTTCCTCAAAAACAATGAGATTTTATCTATTGATGTTGTCAATTGACAACTTCTTCTGCTGTCTTTCTATTACTGTATCAAGTATATGCTACCATGCTAATAAAAAGTAGAAAAAATACAAATTGGATTTTTTTTTATTCATTTGGTTTGAATTGATTTTACATTTCGCACAAAGATCACATTTAAGTACTACTCCTTAACCTTGTTGGTTTGAGTATGAAAATTTGCATGCAAAAAGGAATTAAAGCCAATGAACTAGAACACGACCCATGAAGCCGATATAAAACAAACAAAAACCTGATAAGCAAAGACACGTACAAATTTAAGTATACGATCGTGAGATAAAGGTTCAATAGACGTACCGCTCGACGACGAGGAGTTGTTGCGATACCCGTGAAATCCTCCTCCCATTTCCATTACCCGCTCGCCTTCGACGACGGAGTCGTGTTAATCTCCGTCGATCTTCGTCACCCGAATGCGTGCTTCAATGATCAATATTAGTTGTGTTTTGTTAGTTTAGTTGAGTGCTTCATATGAAGGAAAACTAGGAAGTAATGAGAAGAAGGAATAAGTGGGAAAAGGGAGGCTTTGAGGGTAGAGTGAAGTGAAGGAGGGGGTTTTGCTTTTTGGTTCACCTGATTTTTTTGAAAAAGTTGGAAACAGACAAGGTTGGCCGGCTCTTCGTTTCCTTTCAGTTTTATTTTGTTTGTATTAAGCATGTTTTGGGTTAACTTCAGGCCTTATAAACAACGGGATTAATTAGATGATTATTATTATAACATGTTTATGTTAACTCGGTATGGTTTTCAATTTTGAAGATACCTAACGTAGAAAAAAAATATATTTAAATTCAGATTCTTGACTGTTAGTCATTTTATTGGAAAAAGTGAATTTAATCCTCCCCTCGATTATGGGTTAGGATCATTTAATCCCCTTCTCAATTATGAAAATGTGTATTTAATCCTTATCAAACATCAAACAATATGCTCTTTTTTGTGGCACAAAATCCCCTCGAACAATGACAAAAAAAAAAGGGGTTATGTGCATATTTTGAAACATTGATGGGATTAAGTGCTCTAGGATAATATTTTAATGGGTTTTATGCAATTTTCTTCATTTTATTTGATACGGATTCAATGAATTTATGTTTAACCGCATAGTTTTTTTTTCTTATATAAGTAATCACATACAACCTTATATGTGACGAGAGTGTTGGTCTCCAAATCAATTACTATGAGATTAGAAACTCATTTTGAACTTTCAATCACGACTATTGATCTTCTTATCAACAATTTAATCACACATGACATGGATATGTGACTAGTTACAAATCTTTTATTTTTAATTTTTAATTTTTATTTTTATTTTGACGTTGGGTTTGGATTTCGCTACAAAACAATTACTAGAAACATTTGCCGTGTGGCAGAATTTATTTTGGTTAAAGGGGTCGGGCCGAGCCCAGGGCCTGAAAGGGCCGGGCTGGACGGTCTGGGCTTTTATTCATATATGATTATTGTCACGGGCCGTACTTGACCCAATAAAAAACCCGTGACATGTTTACGTGACTCATGAAAATTTCATGACCATCAAAAAAGACCCAAAACCTAAAGAATTTTCAAAGGTTGTGAAAAACTCCGGACAATTCTAAGATGTTGTAAATAGGTAGAGATGTTGATAGAGTATTCTAGAAAACTCTAGTGGATATAGAGATTATTCCATTGAAGTGTATATAAAGGGATGTTTGGTTCATTTGCCAAACCATCCATCTACCACGAAAGTAATCCCGAGAGTAATACAACGCGTGTTTTCGACTGAGCTGTTGAGTAGTTTGAGTGCCGCAAGGATAGTGAGAATCTCATCCCAGTGACACTACGTGCTCAAATTCAAACCATGGGCAAAGGAAAACTGTGGGCGAAATTGAAACCGTCCCAATTACACCGTGATACTTCTTCACTTCCGTTCAACAAAACCTCAAATGGGTGCCAAAATCCACGCTTTGGTCCCGCTTTCCGGCCAAGCCAAGCACTTTTCTCATGTCGGATCAACCAAATGACAATAACACTTGCAGTGTTCAAGATGAGAAAGGAATGAGATTCTAATTTAGGCGATGCCCAGAAGGTGTTCGACAAAATGTGTGAAAGGGGTCCGAAGACGTAATGTTTCGGTGCTGTGAGTAGTGGTGCTAGCTTTAGGTTTTAAACATTCGCATTAGGGCGGGAAGGGAAGTTGTGAGTCGGTTATGCTGGGTTATTGAATGTGGACTAGGAGATGTTAGTTCTTGATAGATTTGTGGGCTAAGTTTTATGGTGCATTTTCATCCGTTTTGAGTCGATCGGGCACTAGGAGATGAAGGCGTTCGAGCTAAAGCATTCTTGTACGATAAGTAAGTCGGATGCAATGTGGCGGCCCAAGAGCGCCATTGAAGTCGACAAGCATCTATGAGGACATGATCTTCATTCGGGTTATGCCTCTGTCTTGCGGGAGTTGAAATGATGCAGTTAACTTGTGCCGAAGAAATGAAGGAGAACACGTCGAATGATCTAGTTTCGGATGCTCCTATGTAGCCAAGGTTTCATCTTCTGCACTCTTTTCCTTCTATGATGCTTGCCTCAACTTCAATAAACAAAACTTGCAAACTAATCATATCTTTGTTAAATGTCCTAATATGTACGATTGGCATTGGAACCCTCCGCATTGTTGTCTTTTCATGGGACGACCGAAGAGATAGTTCTGCATTTTGGTATATTTTATTCAAGTTCTATGCATCTAACATGAACTTTAGCCTAGAATGAAATGAACATTCCCCTTTTATGGGACAAAATATTGAACCAACAACGTTGTTGCTTGCACGTTTATCTTCTTGGCCTCCTCGTCTAGACATGGGAAAAACTAGTACCAGAGCCTCTATAAAAGTCCTTTTGTTCTTTCTAGATGTTGTGATTCCATTTACCCTTTTGTTCCAATGGGGAACTGCTGCGATCGACTATCACGTCCAGATAGCCGAAGCTGCAGCGATCACAAACAAGATAATAGCGTGGCCCTTAGGTCGACCAAGGTTCATCCTGTGACAACTCTTCCGGTTGAGAGATGCCGCAGGATGTTAGAACCGGTCCTCCAGAGTGTTGGTCAACCTCCAGTCCAGCAAAACATTGGGCGTGATATTGGTGTCACCGCGAATAGAAGTGTAAAGATCGTGGTCTTGAGGAAGGAGCTGAATGAGCTTATGGAGGATGTGAAAGAGCTCGAGTCTAGAGGTGTCTCGATCCGATTTTCTGATAGTTTCTGGGAGATGGATGTGACACGGAAATGTAGATGGCGGCCGAGTTTGGCTACCATTCAGGAGTAGAGAATACTAGGGATTCTCTTTCTGGTTGTGTTTTGGTTCTACTTCTTTTCGCTTCCCTGTCAGTAAATGCTACCCCGCTTTCCTGGTATCTGTAAGCTCAATGAGTGAAGACTATAAGCAGATATAAGGAAAACTGAGAGGTGTTCCGAAATTGGATCCTGTTTCGTGTTTTTCTTGTCATGTGTTAAGGGTTAGAGCAGCCGTAGACGATATGAATGGCTTGGCGGCTTGGCTAAATTCATAGATCAAATGATGGAATATTACCATGATACAATATTTTATCGAAAATCTGTTACTAGAATCACACTGACATCAAATACTCGGTGTCTTGCCTCGAACCTGAGTTCTTGCGTTCACCTTCATTCAGATCCTTCGCTGCTGTCATAGAGAGACCAATACACTGTGTTAGACAGCAGCTTGCAACCTTCAGGTGAGCAACAAAATGAACATTTTCAAAGTTCAGGAAACCTGTTCAGGGAGATTTCTTTGGTCATCTTCCTATTATTTTCTGTCTGCGACTCCTTTGCCTTGGCTGAGTTTTCCCTTTTCGCCTTCCTTAGCTCCATTTGCGTCATCTTTGTCAGTGCATCGACCTTCCTCTCGAGCATCTGGCAAAAAACAGGTTATGGAATTGCCATTTCAGTTAACGCTCATCATAGAAGTGCAAGACAGGAGGCTGTGGTTTGTACACTGTGTACCTTGATCTCATCGTCCTTGGCGGCTAAGTTAGTGTCTTTATCCTCGCAATACTTCCTCAATCCAATTACCTCTTTTTGTATCCTATCATACAGGAATCCTGAAACTACATCTTCTTTTCCAGGGTCTTCGTTTCCATTGTCAAATAGTCCTTCCCTGCTGCTATTGTCGACATTGTCATCACGAGGCTCTGAACTGCTAACGTAGGTTTTTGTCTTCATGACCTTATCGTCTTCCTCTACCTGACTATCCGTGACCCTACTCTTAGACACCCACAGGCTTCTTGGCATCACTCTACTGGCCTTGTTTTCATCTCCGGTTCCGGATTCCACACTTGACTTCTGCAAAGCAGTAGCTGTAGTCCTTGATTGCGGTGTGGACCTGATCTTCCTTAAACTTGCATTGTTTGAAAGGAATCCGAGGATCTGATTGGATTTTGGAGTCTTCGGTGTGGTATAAGGTGTAGTCGGATTTGGAGAGGGACTTGAGACTTTCTTCAATCCGTCTTCAAGAGTTTTGAGCCTCAACTTTAACTTGTCCTGAAGTTCAAAACCGAATCTTTGTGCCAACTGTCAAGGCAAATAAAAGAGCACAAGAGGTTCATTGCTAAATATCATGGGCGACGAAATATTCACCTTGAGCTGAGCTTCTGCCTTTGCTGTTCTCTCAGCCACGGCTAGCTTGTCTTTCAGGCGCTGCATCTCTGCCTATAGACAGTAGGATTTCATTATTTTAAGCTTATGTTTTCGTATTCGATTCATCTTGTCTTGGTGAAATGATATACCATTTCTCTATTCTAACTTTGAGTAGGACTGACGGGGTCACATACCTGCAGTGTCTTTCGATCTTCTAGCCATTGCTTGACTGGCATGACCTTGTCATTATCATCCTTCCATTCGTTGTCTACCACAGTTGCAACCCGGCTGGCTGAAACTTTTGCTCTTGCTAGTTCCCTCTCCAATGTCTTCATCTCCAGCTTAAACATAGAGAAAATATATGTCAAAGTCTTGCAAGTATGTCATTGGGTCATTGTTTTTAAGAATAGGAAACAGCACGAAGGACTATGAAGTTGTCTTGGTGTTTTGAACGTTCAGCTATCATTATGATTGGTGTGCTCTTTGAGCTTATTGATGTTGGTTCTTTTGCGTCGCAGATTTACTCGTATGAGTTAGCTTTATCAAGGAAAGGAAGTTCTTGAAAGAAAGCATAAACGTGACTCTGATTATGAGGCTTTACATTCAGTTCAGAGATCTGTCGTTCGTAATCACGGATGACATTTGCAGCAGACCCTCCCGCCAGAAGTGCTTCCTCCAGATCCCGTATTGTCTGGGTAAGCTTCTCAACCTCAAGAACTTTTCGCCGGTTGCATTTCTCAAGTGCACGGTATTCTTCTCTGCATAACTCGACCTGTTTCTTTAACTCTATGTTCTCATTCTGTCTTTCCTCCACTATTAAGGCCCTCTCGAGGGCACTCCTCAGGATCTCTTCTGTTTCTATCAGCGCAGCCTCTTTCGCCTTATTGAGTCGTTCCAATGCTTTCTTATCCTCCAGCAGTGATGCAACCTGTGTTATATGATCAGAAGCATGATACTTCGTCTATTCTACAGCTCAATTCTGAGCTTGGGAATTCTTGGAAAACAATAGTTTGTGGTCAAAAACCAAAGTCTAGTACCAAATTGCTTGCATCTATAAGTATAGTTATTTTATAAAGTGAGAGCATGCAATCGCTATCATTTAGATCCATAGCAAATGCTGTAAGGTTCGTTTAGGCTTGAACCGTGACCGTTCGGTCTACTAAGATTATAGTTGAATGTTCAAATGTAGTAAGCTGTCATCGACGCATTGACTTGCATGGTTACCTCGTTCTTGTACATTTTAATTTCAGCTTCCAGAGGCACAAGGAGATATTCAATGGGAACAGGGTTGTCGTTCTTCTGACTTGCGTGCACCCTTCTGAGACTTGAATCGGCAGCATATTGAGCAGCCAAGGCATTCTTCTTCTCTTCTTTTAACTTTGAAATCTCAAGATTCTGCATTCAAACAGAATTTCGAATAAGATTTTGTCGAACCCTAGAACTCCTGTTTAATACTAGTACCTAGTTATGGAGAGGAATTGCAAAGGCGATACCACGCACCTTTTGTTCTAGGATATTTTCTGTCAGCCTTAGCTTCTCATCAAGCTTATCGATTTCGCCCCCTAGCTACATATGAACATAAAACTCTTTATATTTCCTGCTACTTGTGCCTTGTTATATGCAAAATTAACCCATGTTTCAAATGGACAGAAGATTGTTACGTCCATCAAGATCTGAACAAAGCTCACTGCTGTTTACATAAGTTACCTCATCAACTGCCCTCGTCTTGAGGTTCTCCGTCGCCCTCAAAGCCTTGATTTCAGATTGAGTAGCAGCCAACTCATTATCCTTCTCTGCAACAAGCATTCAACATTACAAATGTTGAGAGCATATAGAAGTTGATTTTCATATTAAAATGTATATAAAAAAAGTCAATATCTCAAACCAGTGAACGAAGAATCACAAGTAAAGCCAAAAGAAGCGCGGGGACCTGTGAGGATGTTCCGAAGGCGATAAAGCTCATAAACGACCGCGTCAGCTTGATTATGATGGATATTTGGGTTCTCTTGAATGCCCATTATGATGATGATTATGATTCCAAGTTGTGAGGAAACAAACTATAGAGCTTGAGCATTGGGATTTTATAAGCAGAGGATGAGTAAGTGAAGCAAGAAGATATCATTGAGGCGGCAATGGCGCTTGTTATCCCCCTCTTTCCCTTTCGCTTTCACTTTGAAAGTGACCGTTGGCTCTGAATTTCACATACAAATCAGACCATTTTTTTCATCACTTTTTTTCATGCTTTCCTCGTTTTCTATTTTCCTTCCTTCTTGAGCTTTTATTCCCATTTATACTCCACACTGTATTGCACTAGGGCTGCAGCCAATCCCCCAAAGAAAACCTATCGTCGAAACCATGGTCAGTGGCACATTCAATAGTGTTTCATCTAGTCGATATGATTTTTCATCATTCGTCGTGGTTTCTTCACAGTCAATGGGGTTTTGTTGCTTAAGTTTTTTCCATAAGATGTTGGCTGATGGACAGGTTTACATCCGCCAATAAAGATTGCCTCGATGATGAATATTTTTTTCATCAATCATGTGATCAATCAGAGATACAATGTTTTTATTTTTATGTGTAATTTTTCACTTTAGGATCAATCCGTGAAAGATCCACAAAAAAGATAAAAAATTTTTAACATCTGTTTTCTTGATTGACATGACTGAATTGTTTAAGGGAAACCAAGTTCCCAAGACCTGTTTTCAACTGTCTTTCTATTGCATTTTCACTCTCATGTTTAAGGTGTAGTGATTCTTGATCGAAGTATGAACTTTTATTAAACATGATCTATACCGATGAGAGAAAAATAAATTTCAACACGAAAAAGAAATAAGAGTCGATGCTTCTTCAGATTAACGTTGTCCATGGCAGACATTTTTTTCTCAAATTTTGGAGGATACGAGGAAAGAGAAGTGTCTTAAAAGCACAAACACAAATATTCATAAATTCAATCAAGAGAGAAAATCACTCGTCTTTCCTTGAAAGCATAACAGATACTAAGATTAGGACTAAGATTGCGTTTAAGGATAAAATGGATTATGATGTTTACTACTCTTTGACAACAAACTAAGTTGAAAGATACCATCTTCACCTACATCAATGACGATGAGCATCATCTAGGAAGGAAAAAAAAAAAAAGAAACATGAAAATAAAATACTGTCGAAAAGAATCCTATCGATACACACTGTCGATAACATGACTGGATTAAGATATATGTGCAATTCGGAAGTCCAGATCACCGAGAAACAAGCACTATCCTCGAAAAAGCACAAAAAAGAACCGAAAGCCATAACAAAGAGTTTACGTGGTTCATTAATGAATTCGCATACGTGATACGTACTCTACAGTAACGAAGTTTCATATTACTCATAGTATCATGCGAAAATTACGTTAAAAATCCCCAGACAAAATATTGTTTACTAAGCACAGATTGGCGACACATTGTGTGTATTTCTAACATGGACGACATTCTTGTTGAGATGAATAACAGGGCGATTCGAGAATGGCCGAAGTGGTTTCTGACAACGATGTTGCTAGAGAGGGTTAGGGTAAGTAACAGCAAGGCATTCAGATTATGCAGTCAAGAGTTGTCTCAGCTTGGGTTGGTGAGATGGTTACTTTGGCAATGAACAGTCAATATCTACATTATGCTAATGCTGTTATCTTTTCCCATTTACTTTGGTTTCTGATAGATTATGTTCTACCAACTCCAAATGGTTCACCTCTGCCGACTTTACATGAAACGGCATAAACCAACATGACAAAGAAATGGATATACATTACGAGTGATCGGAATTCAAACCTCATTGGGTGCAAAAGGTCCATTATGCTTGACCATTTTGCATACTTGAAACATTATAATAATAAGGGTAAAGTCTGTACTCCATGATATTAATTCAGTATGCATCAAAAAAGATAATTGATAAAAGTTCTTGTGATTATTGAAAAAGTATGGATTCTATCATAATTAATATAAAACATACAGGTGGAACATACATTGTTTAATAGTGTCAATGATTTTTCTATTTAACTTGTTCCATTCTGAATCTTTTATCTAGATCGATCGATTGATATTGTCTTCAACGATCTCATATAAATCTTTGCAAAATAAGAGATCTTCCATCATCTGCTTCCCTATCAAATAATTCGACTCAATTGATTCATCCTGCGTGGGCCTTCCTATACAACTTTTGTGACAAAATCTCGAATACCCATGATGAGTTTCATCGCGATTTGCCTATATTATGAACAAATTTGACCCAAAACTGTGCAATTGAGAGTTGCTTTCAAAAAAAAAAATGCCTTTAGTCAAAAGGGGTTTTGCCCTTTGGCATCTAAGTTGCTAGGAACATGGTGAGACATTGATTTGGTGTTGAATTTTGGGGTTGATGAACAATGATACATTTGGCAAATGATCTTTGGATACGAAGACTACATTGCCCGTTCGGGATTAGAAATGGGTTGTGACATGACATGAGGGGAGGGCGAGGAGACGGTAAGGTTATCCGCGTCGGTTGCCGGGGAGGTAAGGTGTAGGTTTATTTTATAAATCTGATTTGCCAAAATGTGTTTTGATTAAAGATGGTGCAGATCGATTTTGACGAGTCAATATCTTCATCGGGTGGAGAGTTACGAGGACGAATGTGAATCCCCCATGTGAACGTTTTGCTTAGGAAAGATGGGGTTTTGGCAAGTTTGCTTGCAATTTGGTATATGTAAGCTTGAGCGTTTTGGCTATCTAAAGTGGATTAAATCCTGTTGCGAGAACCACATTCGAAAGGAAATCCATACGATGTGAATTTGTTGCAAAGATGTACAGTTTTTGGCTAAAGTTGATGGTGGTATCTCGATGGTATGTTCACTTGTTCAGTAATCTCCTGCAAGATGATCAAGTTGACAAGTTCGCATCTTTTTGATTTATAAAGCTGGATTTATACCAGTATGAAAAGGCCAACAGAAGATCCTGATACGAATGATATGAGTATGGTTGGTGTTTGATGCCATGAAGTCAGAATTGCTGAATACCAAGTGACCTTCGTATCAATTTCCTGATGAGCTTGAATGTAAACTTAGTCCGCCAGTTGCTAGATTTGGAGTTGGCTCAGATAGGCACAAAGATAAGTTGCTTTCTCTTCGGCAATCGTGGGCTTTGTGTTGCTAATGAGGCCGCGATGACTGCTTCTAATCTGCTCATATGAAATCGTCCACATTCTTGAAAGAGATTTAGCACAGAATTACGTTCTTGGGGCTTCTTACTGCAGGTACGCCTGAATTATTGCTTGTGTTCATCATGCTGCTTATTAAGCAGTAAGCGGCGAGATCCATACTAGGATAGTTGGATGTGTGGAGTATTTGGTCTTTCTGGTACAAAATTCCTTCTGATTTATCCCATCTATATGCTTTTGTCCTGTTAACCCCGCGGTTAGAAAATTTATCAATATGACACCTGATATTTGGAAAATTCTTCTGGGACAAATCCTGATTCTTGCACTATACTCCTCCAAAAATTTTCAATATACTTTATTCAGAGAGTCATTGACCTATTTTCAAAAATTAGAGGATCATTTTTCATTTGTGCATATTCCGAGGGTTTATTCCACTTTTTCCTTGAACTAATTGATGTTATTTGCTGGCAAGTCCAGCAATCCCTGAAATGACTCAAATCAGATGCAGAACATGCAATAATTAACCAGCAATTAATTAGTGCTCATTAATCTTCTACAATATGGACTGTTAAACAGTTAATGATCCACATGGTGTATGTTTCTCTTTTCGTCTGAAAAGACCAAGGGCTGTAGCCAAAGCAGCATTGCTTCATTTGATTTGACCAACACATCCATGCAGCCTCCAAATCTCTCATATTAAGGTTGATTTCTCACTTGTCTCTTTTCATCTTTATGTGTGCCTTTTTATTCTTTTTTGATTGGACACTTTTCTCCAATATACTGTATATGTTGGGCGGGACCGGATACATGGACTAACCAACAATCGATTGATAAACTCTGAAAGTTTCATCAAGATAGAAGTATGACCATCAAAATGATATCAGACCGTTCAAACCAAAGCGAAAGTTCGATGCTACTGCACTTCTTTCATGCCTTGTACTTATATATGGGATATGATGTGGTTCATTATCTAAAATGCCAAGTATCAGTATTGCTGCAACGAGCATGTAAATTTCTCAGTGAGGTACTTTCTTGCTCTATGAGAAAAACATGATGAGATGAATTAACAGGCGATTGCTTTCATCAACGTCAGTATGATCATTTATATACAGAGGGTTCAGATATGATCTCCTATAATCATGCTAAATAGAGGGCAACTGCACGTTATGCAATTATAACCAAACCAGAAAATCTTAGATAAACAAGGATATGAACTAGGATAATGTCCTCAACATGTTGATATCGTATGATCACTCTCCTTCATTGGCAAGCTTCCAAATTTTCAAGTTAAAAGCTCATTTGTTGGCTGCCTCAGTCTTTCAAGACAGTTTTCTGTTGTTCAATAAGCTAGGTGAGTGGTCTCTTTATCTTCTTGCTCCTCTCCCTTGGCTTTTTTTTTTTTTTTTTTTTTTTTTTTTTTTTTAAAA
>LIEC01011744.1:96016-185644 GCA_001925005.1 Drosera capensis
AGCAAAGATTTGATCATTTGAGATTTAACTAAGCAACCCTATATCCATACTCAACCATGTTTCTAGGTGCATTAAAGCTTGCAGGGAGAGACAGATTGAAGCCATGCCGAGCATGTCGATCCAAGGAGGCAGCGCGACTGCCGTGAGAAAACCCTGTCAGTGTAATGCCTGCGTGGTCTATTTGGATTGAACACTCCAATCTTCATGCTTGCTTTTATCGGTAATCCTCTCGCCTTAGGTTGCTTCTTAGTTGCATATTCAGTTTCTTTGAACCATCGGCTTCAACATCGTACATCCTTCCGTCAATATGATCAATCTGTAGCAGCATTCTGTTGTAACATCAAATGAAATGCAACTAAGCAATAACAAGATATACTTAATATCAAAATATCTGATCAAGTTCCCTCCCGAACTTGTAAAAGGTTTTCTTTGAGTTCTTGTTTTTCATTGTCTTCCTTTTGTTTTCCTGTTTTTTTAGTTATCCGTCATATGAAAAGTGTGAAAAATGCTGCATACATTACAATGGTCGTACCGAAAAGAATATGGATAGTAGTGTGAACTTAGTCCTCTTTAACAAGGTCTCGAGTTTGAGTTTTATGAATTGAACCAAAAGCACTGAGAGACTAAAACCCACCCTTGATGTATCCCGTACGGCTCGATTTCAAATTAGCTAGGACCAATGTCGTTTCGGTCGAAATTCAACCAAAACTTTGCAAGGTTGGTTAGAAATATCATTAATAGTATTTAATGACTTGGAGCCATTTTTTGAGCTTGCAGTTGCTTTTGGGATATCAGCAGGAGCTACAGCTAGTTGCATAGACATTCACAAATCTGTCTTCACTAAGACCAACAATGCCACTCTACACATGCGCAAGCTCCTCCAGTCAACTGGTAAACCTTCTTTAAACGAACTCTTTTTATGATTAGTTGATTTACGATATCGACAAAAACAAGTTACTGAGGTAGTGTCTATGAAACTAGTGATAGAATGTCACTAGATGTCATACACCATTGTGCAAGTTAAATGTTACTTTTGTATGTAGACGACGGTGACACGAACCGAGTGAGATCGACATGCTCGAGGGACAGCATAAGCATCTTCCAAGGACCAACAGAACCTCTCCCCAATGGCATACCGACCTACACGGTCCAAATACAGAACGTCTGCATCACCGGCTGTAGCATCTGCAACATACACTTGAGTTGCGGCTGGTTCAGCACCGCCAGGCTCGTTGATCCTAATGTTTTCAGGGGGTTGACTACAACGATTGTGTTGTCAACAACGGAGACCCATTAGGCCCCGGCGAAAGCGTGCCTTTTCAATATGCTAACAGCTTTAGTTACCCTCTTGCAGTCTCATCTCTTGTCTGTTGTTGATCGAATTTTGTAGCGTATGCTAGAAATCAATGATCAGATCTGTTAGTGTTAGTGTTTCTGTTATGTGACTGTATTATTTGTATGCCCCAACATCCTCGTCTGCTCGCTGCATCTGAGAAGTGTATGGGGATTGAGATATATTCTAGACTACGATTGCGATGATAGTTTAACTAGTTGAAGTAGAGCAATCGTGACTAGATGAGTCGTAACTGAGAACATACTGCGGTACAAGATCATAATACGTTACTGTATTTTTTTCAGTGTTGCTGTACGGCATAAATTCATAAGGGTTTTGTGTTACACGTGGAATATCAAGAGGTTATGGCTGAGTTTAAACTTATGTTACCTATGTGTAATACTTAAAACATAGGTAAGATTGTGTCGATGGTTAACATAGAGAATATTCTGTCTTTCTCACTCCGTCCCATATTAATGCAATGTTTTCATATTTGATCAGTTTAAAAAAAATTATAGTTTTTTTTTTTTTTGATAATCTTTTAACATAAAAAAAATACAAAATCAATCATACCTATTAGAATACACCGTTATCTTTTTTCACAAGTCTTACATTAAATCTCATTATCATTAAAAAAAAATATTTTTTCTTCATCAAAATCCATATAAATTCAACACTCGTATAAATTCTCATGATCAAAATGTTTCAATAAATATGGGACGGATGAAATTTTTTTTTTACCTAAGCTTCATGAACATGATAAAGTTAATTTTGAATCTTGGACCAAAACTTTACCAATGTTTTGTGTGTAATTATACCCTTGAAATTTCATATCGATAAATCGTTGATGCTACAAAGGACAACGTATTAATTATTGTAAATTATATATTAAGAAATTTATATTGTAAATTAAAAAATTTATACCATGACTAATTAAATATATAAAAAACAAATTTTAATTATAAAATTTAATAAAATTTTAATTACATATATTCATCAACTTTATCATATGTATTTTTCAATAAATCGCAAACCACATCACACACAATGATCCCAACAAATCAAAAGCCAACCCCCAACAATGACAATGGAGTTGCCAAAGCAGGACATTCCCCTCTCTGCCTCTTCGCCACTGCCATTGTACTACAACACCATTCCCCTTTCTCCCTCTCCTTTTCCTCTCAAACATCACACTCTCCTCTGGGTTTTTGACACCATCATCAGAAACTTCAGGGTTTTGCTTCCTCCACTGATTCACCAACCAGAACTCGCAGAACAGAACCTGTGTCGTGCCCTTTTCGCCAAAGGTCTGCGCTTTTTGGCGATTCTGTGAAATCCTTTTGTTAGTCTTGTGTTTCTTCTTCTGGGTTTTTGTTGGGTTTTGTAGGGTTTTGTGGAGTTTTGGGTTCATTGTTGGTTTCTGGTTTTGTGGTTGAAACAGGAGGGTTGTATGGATTGAGGTTTGATGTGCATTGGGTTTGAAACAGGAGGACTTGTGTTGGGTTTTGTGGTTGTTGATGATGTGAGGGTGTGTTAGGGTCTGAGGGTTTATGTGAGGGGGTGATTTATTTATGGTGGCTTGGTTGTTGTTGGGTGGCATTGTTGTAGGGATTGGGTTTTTGTCGTTTTCGGGTTGGTTTCGGTGTTTTGTTGGTAGGGCACTGTTTCGATTACGTTGGGTTTTCCAATTGTTGTATGGTCAAGGCCTCAATGGGTGTCTGTGAAACAGATGGATCATGGATAACTGCATCATGCCTTGTACACAACTGTATGGATTGTGCTCGCGTTCTTTGTACTTTATCTATTGGATGTTTTGTGAATGGAAGGATCAAAATGGGAAGTACTTCGCGTAAATTGTCCTTGCGTCTACTCATCCATCGGTTGGTAATCAATAGACGATCACTCTTCGAACTGAAGATTCTGTGTCTCTATGTGGACAATATTAGCTTCCTTGATGTATACATCTGTTTGGTCATGGAATGGTTTGAGTGTCGTGCCTTATTTTCTTTTTCATTTTAGCTCTTCCATTATAGCAATGATGTTCTTTTGCCTTAGGGAACTGCGTTTTGTTACTTTAAGTTCCCTGCAGATGACCGTTGCTGTTTTCTTATCAAGTTCACTACGATTAGGATGGTGACAGGGGCATGGATTGGCATATTCTATGAAGTTTCTATTTTGCACTTTGCTTACAAGATCAATATTGTGTGGAATTTCAGTGACAGAATTGCAGCTTGCGGGTATCCTTTATAGAGATGAAGGCTAATACGAACAAATTTGTGGCTTGGGAAGAACGTTTTGTGTCCCAGGAGAAAGGGCATCGTATGGTTCATTATTTCCTGAAGGATTCCTTTGGGAACTCAGTCCTTTGTGTTATAGGGACAGGGAGAAGTCTGTGACACTTAATCTACACTGTCTCACACAAGTTTGTCGAGCACTTCGGAGCAATATGTGGCGTTGGAGCTGGTACTAAATGGAAAACTCGGAGAGGGCTCATTGACTGGCTTACGCTCATCGTCGGTAAGCAGCAGACGAAATTAGGTATCATCCTGTTAATACCTTCCTTGTGTTGTGCCAATAGATTATTTGTAGAAGTATTGAAAGTTTTGTTACATAACAACCTGGTTGCAGATAGACCTGTAAGATCGGTACAACATGTATAGATCTGAATTTAGTTTTTTATAGTATATACCAACAAATGAATCTAGCTCTATGCAGAACCGCTTCCTTATATTGAGATAGCTCACAATTCTTAATGACGCTTTTTCCTTTTTGCTGGATCGATGTCTTCGGAAAAAGTTCTTGTAGTATTAATGGCAGTGGGATGCTTGGCATCTCTTATGCTTTCGAGGATTGCTCTTTCCACTGACATGAATGGTTAATTATTTATTCTCTTAGTTTGGCTCATCTTGGTTGTTATTCTTGTCTGATTGACAGCATAATCAACTTCACTGTTCTAATTCAAACTAGGATGGCAAGACAATTACTACTTGAGTTTGGAATTTGGATTAACTTGCATATGTACTTACCCTTTCCAACTTATCCATTAGGTGTTAACAGTTTGGCTGAATTCTCATATCTTTTGTCCATCCAGATCTGCTGCATCATCCCCATACTCTCATTTTTACATAAATGCATATGTCCTGTTTTTGTTTGAGTGTTCTTGGTTGAGTAACAATTTTACTTCTGATCACTTCTCGAATCCTATAGAATAGCTCGAGGTGTTTGAATCAATGGCACTGATTAGGTTTAAACGCACAGGATGGAGAAATACTAGGAACTAGCTTCATAAGAGGTTCTTGTCTGTGTCACGGTGTGTTGTCCGAGAATGTTGCAGGATTTAGTTGCAGACGGGATCAGGGTAAATACAAATGGCAAACTTGAAGCTTTTATGGATGTTTTACTTCGTATTTTCTTCGCTAATTACTACTTAAACATTTGGGGAACTGCCTTTTCCAAATATCATCGCAGTGATATAGTCTTACCCTCTTTGCTGCAATTACTGAGTAATATGTGTCCATCAACTTGTGAGCATGATATCTATCTGATTGTGTTTGTTCAGTGCTAGAGAAGGCATACTTTCTCACAAATTTGGCCGATTTTGAGCGTCCCTGTCATGTAATGAGATTTCTCTTTCTCTTTTTGGTGGTCTCTTTGCTGATTAGTGGCCATGATATTGTTGTGGCAGATTCACAGTTTATTCATAAAATGCAATCCAATGACCATTCTAGAAGTGATTTGTCTGTGTCAAGTTGATGGCTACTGCGACTACAAAAGCGCAAGAGATGGTTTGTCTGTCACCTTACTTGATACATCATTTTACATTTTGTCTTATCATGGACAGCTATCTTTACTTATATGTTGCTGATCCAGATTTCTAAGAAGGTGGTATCTCGAAATTCAGATATCGCATGGTCAGGGGAGGGGGTACCTGGACCTGCAGTAAAGGACTCATCCACTATCCATCTTACAATCGGGATGGAATTACTATATCTGTTAGTGTACTATGCTCTTCAATTATTCTTTTCCCTGGTGTCTTTAAGCAGTTTGCTTTGTGAATTGGCGGTGTCCTGAATGATCTGGGTTTGCAATATGCTTACCTTTTCTGGTTGCTGGTGCATTCATTTGTTTCCATCAAGGCTGCGAAGGAAAGTCCGTTTCTCGGTTATCTAGAAGACTTGTATGAAGATAAGAAAGGAATGAAAAAGGTTAGGGTGCGGTGGTTTCGCTGGGCCGAGGAGCTCAGACGCGTTTATCCTAAGCTAAGTGCTCAATCGAAAGAAGTTTTCATCACGCCTCAAGTTCAGGCGATCAGTGCAGATCAGTTCAGATGCAGGTTGTTGCATGCTTCTCCAAAACTTCTGAAGGTTCGATACAATGATGTTCGGGATGCAGATGAATGTGGTAATTTGGAGGTAGGAATTCCCTTTTGTTGTAATGTAGTGCTACATACCCTTAAAATGTTTTTAATCCGGAATAAAAAATCATTTGCAAGATATTGCAGCTCAAATCATTTTTTTTTTCTTCCATGGGTCGCAATAGTCTAGGACGGTTTCTAATGCTCGATAGCATGGCGTGCCTTTTTTCTTTTTCTTTTTATAGGAGTGGGTCCCTGCTAGTAGAGTGGCGGCTCCTGATAGGCTAGGAATGAGATCTGCTGGTCGTCTTATAGTCCGGCCACGCCCTCCTGGGAATTGTGCAGAGTGCAAAATGGCAGTGGGGGAAGCAGTTGATGTTTGGTGGTCTGATGGCTGGTGGGAAGGTGTTCTAACCTCAGTTGACGACTTTGCTGGTTTGCAAGTTTGCCTTCCTGGTATGCTCAATTATCTTTAGAGCCTGCCATATATCCGTATTTGCTGAACTTCCCATATTTTTTAGTGCTAAAACTTTGTTGCTGTAAACCCATTTTTTGTGTGTAAAATCAGTTACAGGTGCTTTATGTCAAGATCTGTCTTTTTGTATTATTCATGTATCTTTTTTTTTCCCTGTCATATTTTTGGCTTTGCTTTTCTCCTCTGGTGAGTGAATGTATACCTTTTGATGATTACAGGTGAATCTCGTCATTTGACTGTCGAGAGACAGAACATTCGGGCTTCAAGAGATTGGGTCAACCATGAATGGGTCAGTATAAAACCAAGGCCAGTCATCCTAGACCGCATTTCTCCCGGCTCAAATCTCAAACCGCCGCAATCTTCTTTTCCTTCTGTTCCATCCATGACCGGAGACTCTCTCTTGCCCACTCATGCTGTTGCTCATGTTCCCAAACTTGAACCAGTTGACGAAGAAGAACAAGCAACCCCACCATCAGACACATCAAATAAACTGCTTGCAACCGAGAAGAAAAGCAATTCATTGAAGCAGTTCTGTGTTAGTGATCAAAGCAGTCATGACCATGTTCTTTCAAACGTGGAGGACATACAGTTTTCGTGCTATGAATCTACAGTGGCCGAGAATATAGACGAGTGATCATCAAAGTTTTCCATGTGATCTCTATTGTCTTGTAAATTCAGGTAACAAGAGGCCTAGGTATCAGCGAACAGCATCCATTGACATATTAGGAGTTCTGAGGTATACAAAAATCAGAAGTTTTTGGTAGCGGTTTGGAGGGCTAAAATTAAACCGGCTTAGTTTTTGGTGAAGCTTCGGTATGAGTTACTTGATGAGTCTCATGGACCGGCTGAGAAGATATAACTGTCTTTTTGCTCGACAGTCGCTTTCTTGTACTGTCGGGTATAGTTTTTGTAATGAGATGATGCAACCATTGTTAGAGTCTTGAAATCTGAGTCATGCAATGGTTTATTTTTTTTTTCTGTATCGGCGCATGGCTTTTGTTTTGTTGCGAGAGGTGAGTTCAGAGCCATTTCATGGTAATATGAAAAGTTTATGCTATTGTTTCCATGATGAGGTAGATGAATGAATGTATTGTGGCAGATCCTGTGTGATATGTCACTGAATTTGAAAGCTTCACATGCAGGGAACTTGCGTGCAGGATATCAAGTTTCTTATATTGAATAGCAATCTGTATTTTCCTATTTGCATTGATATCTCCAATTGCGAGTCTAGAAGGGAAAATGTTGATTCGTTATTCACTCTATGTGAAAGCCTGTTGTTTTCTCACATTTGACAATGTATTGTGTGTAGCCGACCTCCGAGCCATTATGTCACGTTAAACTTGGCCTTTTTGCTATACATAATTTATGAGTTATGAACTCTGATCAAAATCCAAGATTCAAGTAAGTAGAGTTGATTCTGTGATAGATCATTTCTTTCTTATTATGTGTCAGGAATTTGACCTATATTAAAAAGATGTCATTATGATCTAAATCTAGTTCCTTGTCGTTAAAATTTTGTGAACATCACATTTATTTTTTATGGATCTTTCTAAACTGAAATGTTGGAGGAAATAATATTTGTATAGCCGTTAAGAAACTTTATTCCTTGTTCATTGATATTTTATTTTTTTTGGACTCCACGTGATTTGATGATTATAACATGAATTCAATAAATAAACGTACTTGTTACTAACATTCTATTTGAATTATTAAAATTGATATATATCATGATACAAATATGATGACGAGTGATCATCTATTTTTAAATGTGACTCATATCATTAATTGAACCATATGGATGTTTGAATCCTCATACATACATAAATCATATTAAAATCTTCTAAGCTTATTTTTGGATTTGAATAGACATACTTTTGATATTAAAACCTTTCAAATTTACAAAAAAATTTCCTGTAATATTTGTAATTTTCTACTTGCAAAAATCAGAATTTTGACAGTTTGTTATGAAACCTAAAAATCACACTAACCAACCTGAACACTCTTCTCAAACTTTCCAAATCTCTCCCACACTGATTCAATTTCAATTTTCCCATTTGGGCTCACATTTTCTCCTACTTGCATCCACCGAGAACTTCCAGTCTTGTTCAGAGACTTCACTTCACCAAAATGGGTCGCTCAAGGGGAGTTTTTCATGCCGATGAGGACCCAACTCAGAGGTCTGTGGTTAAAAAATCTAACCTTTTGATGATCAATTTTGATAGATTGATGAAATTGATCTTCTGGCTAGTTAGTAATTTTGATTTTTGATGATGGGTTTTAGGTTTGATCATTGATTCATCGATTGCTTGTTGTGGAATTTGTGTCTTGTGCTTTTTTGGGTGCTCTTGGTTTTGATTTTTGGAATTGAGAAAGGTGTTAGATTATCTTGTGGGTTGGATTCAGTGGCTTTGGTGATCATGTAAAGGTTAGATATTGTGGCCACATTGAGTAGGGAAAATGGTGTCTTGTGAAGTTTGGAGTACTTGAGTGATGGTTGAGTTAGTTGATTAGGCTAAGAAAAGTGATTTATCAAAAAAAAAAAAAAGGCTAAGAAAAGTGAAAAGATTCCCCATGTTGTCTATTTATGGTTCATCTATTTGCTCGGCTGGAGTCTTCACGCGATTGGAAGGTGATATAACCGGCGGGAGTACCTGGGTGGTTGTTGTATTCACGCCATTGGAAAGGTGATGTAAATGATACTGTTTTCGGGAAGGAGGTCAAGCAAGCGGCCACCTGGTAGAAATGGTAGTCACCTGCTGAATGCGCTTAAGATCATGAGTAACTCTTCCAAAGTGGTTAGCCATATATTCAGCGATAGACGTGCACTACTGCTTATACTACCTTTGCTTAAAATGGGTGGTAAATTTTAATAGGTATGTAGCTCGATATGTGGAACTCCTGAGAAAAATTTGATGACTGGTGGGATAGAATGCAAACCCTTGTGATTGGTGTATGTTTCCACATTATTTGTATTGATGTTAGATATTTGCAATGTGTTCTGTAGTCAACTTTAATCTTTTAAACAAGCACATCAATTATTTGTATGTTTCCCAATGTTATGTTTGTTCAATATTTGGTTTTAAATTGATAATTTTTTCACAACTCATGTTTTTTATTTGTATAATGGCTGTAACTTCTGGAGATCACTTCCCATTCATGTGCATCCATCTTGGTGATGCTAATCAATCCCGGGTTTAAGAAGAAATGGATAATACTTGAAACACCATTTGAGAAGGATCAGATGTGAACATGTGTTTAGATCCTGAACTCGATGAACACATAAATCTTGCAATTCAAAATTATTGTTGTTCTGAAATTTTAGCGAATGATTTGGGGAGATCATGGTAGAGCAAACCATATGAATGGTTAGCAGGGAGTGATTAAGATGATAATTTCTTCAGTCATGACTTTATCTTTGAAACAGCCCATCATGACAGGTAACAACTGTAACGAATTATTCCGGGTGCTTTTATAAGTTTTACATGCCCTCATGAGTTTCTAGATTAAAGTAAGGGATTGTCAAGAAGTGATCTTTCCTCCATAACTTAGTATCAATGTCATTGGCCTTTCAGGTCAAGGAGGAAGAAGAATGCCTCAACTGGAGGCCATTTGGAATCTTCTCTAGCGAGTGAGTCTTTTTATTTTTCTTGTATGCTGATGTTCTCGGATATGCGTCCTACATTCATCACTGTGTTATGTCTCGCGCCCCTTGATAGGACTCGCTTTAATCATACTGAGAATGTTGTATCCGCCTTGATTACTTCCGTATATGGCCTTACCAAAAATATAATACGAAGCCTTTTCTGGTGGCAAATCTGCTTGATATTTTTCCATGACTGTACAAAAAACGCGTAGCCATTTGCCTTAAAATGTCGTCGTAGTGAAAAAATTCTTCAAGTATCTGTGTCCTCCTAATGGCCTTTAATCCCTCTTCTCCAGGTCAAGTAACAGCTGATGGAAAGAGGGCTTTGTATCATTGTAATTACTGCAACAAAGACATTACCGGAAGAATTCGTATCAAATGCGCTGTTTGTCCTGATTTCGACCTTTGTGTTGAATGCTTTTCTGTTGGAGCAGGGGCGACGCCTCATATAAGTAATCATCCTTACAGGGTCATGGTTAGTATACTATCTTTACAAGGTCTCTTCACTATAGCTTGCATGTTTTTTGGCTTGCAGATACTTCGTTGTTTGATTTCAGAAAACTAATGAATTTTGTTGACAGTGTTCTGTGATGCAATTGATTGTTTTATTCCTAACAGAAGAGGATGCTGACTCTTAATTTTTACTATTTTTTCTGAAGAAACTTTTCTTTCTTCGGGGTGATCATCCACGGTTGCCTAATTTTTGTTGGTTAAATTACCTGATGCCATTTAATATATATTTTCTGTCAAAAAAGATGTTGATCTTCTTTCCTTTTTTTCACTTCCGGTTGTCGTCTTTGGGATGCTACTTTTCCGCTTCTTTTATTCCTCCTTTGGATGTTTCTCTTCTTTCTTTACTCTTCTTTTGTGCAGTAATGCGGGATTGGCCCAAGGGTGAATCAGCATTGCTCTATGACCCAAACTAAATTGTTTGTACTCCTTTATTTCACAACTCATATCGATCTAATCTATGATTTTAAGCAATCCTGATTGGTATTAATCTTTTCTTGACAAAATTAGTGTGGGGTGATTGAAAACTTGTCCTGTTTGGGAAGTTAGCTTTCTGACCATGATCCTTTTGCTGCTTGTGTTCAATAGGGCATTTCTGTCCATGATCCTTTTGCTGCTTGTGTTCAATAGGACAGTTTATCTTTCCCGCTTTTTTGTCCCGATTGGAATGCCGATGAAGAGATTTTGCTTTTGGAGGTATGAAGTCTTCTCACGTAGTGTATGATACAGTGACCGCTTTATGTGAACTATGCCGTGGTTTAACTATTTTATGTACAATATGTGTTATTAAAACTTTTCTGCTATAATTTACAGTTTATTGTTTCTTGCTTGTAGGGACTTGAAATGTATGGCCTTGGAAATTGGGCCGAGGTTGCCGAGCATGTTGGAACAAAGAACAAGGAGCAATGTATTAACCACTATAAGAACGTATATTTGAACTCGCCATGTTTTCCTCTACCGGTATGTGTTCGTGGGTACTGTGTTGTAGAATTCTAAATGTTATCTGATCTCCAGTTCCTCAACTGAGGTCTGTATAAACTTTTGACTTGCAGGATATGACTCATGTGGTCGGGAAGAACAGAAACGAGCTACTTGCTATGGCTAAAGGAAACAGCGAGGAAAAGAAAGGTTCGTGTAGAATTCTGTTCACGTGCTCATGATATATTCTGGGAAAGGATCTGGTCTTTGGTTCTGTGTGCTTTATCAGATTTATCATAATTCTGCTACTAATATTTGGGGCAATGACATTGTCTATTGAGTGATATCTGTGACAATCGCAGGAATGCCTTCATTCAATGATCTGAGTTTGAAACAAGAGTCTCCCTTTTCACCGTCAAGGGTCAAGTACGTACAGATTTCACGATTCTCGAATCAATTTTATTGTTTTTGCCAAGCTACTGTACTTCTCACGCTAGTTTTTTTTTTTTTATGCTTGATAGAGTTGAGAAGCTACAAAAAGGTTCCCGATTAGTGTCCAGTCAAAACACAGGTTAGTCTATCGTTTTGTGCCTATGTATTAATTTTTGTGTTTCAAATTCAACTTCCAGTAGAAATATGCACTTTGTGGGGTTCAAAAAGCAGAACTGGCATTGAGTTGCAGGAGTGCAAGTCTAAGGTCACAGCATCTTAAATTCGCTGTAGGTGATAACGCAAATGCGGATGTAAAACTTGTCGGTGAGTGCTACTTTAGTACTGCGTTGTTTATTTTCTTCACCTTATTCTTCTGTAGATGGAAGACCTTCATTGGTTGGCCTGAGCGGTTACAATCCAAAACGTCAGGAGTTCGAACCGGAATATGATAATGATGCAGAGCAGTTACTTGCTGATATGGAATTCAAGGATACTGATACTGAAGATGAGCGGGAGCTCAAATTACACGTCCTGCGCATTTATTCAAAGAGGTCATTTGGTCAAGCTTGTGCTGTAGAATGATGGAAAAACTACAAGTTCAAAAGCTATATAAATTCATCATATATATATATATTGAAAATGGAATTCACCAGTACTGGGTCTCTCGGCAATAGGTTTTGTGTCGCCATATTTATTCTTTGATGATTCAACTTTGTTGCATATTGACAACTTATTGTGCTTTATTGTGTCTTTTTATACTTATTAAGGCTTGATGAGAGGAAGAGGAGGAAGGACTTTGTACTTGAAAGAAATTTGCTGTATCCAAATCCTTTTGAAAAGGACTTTACCCAAGAAGAGAAGGAGCTGTGTCGCCGATATGATCCGTTCATGCGTCTTCACTCCAAAGAAGAACATGAAGAACTGCTGCGAACTGTGATAGATGAACATAGGACTCTCAAACGAATCCAGGAACTCCAGGAAGCACGAGCTGCTGGTTGTCGCACCTCTGCTGAAGCGGACAGATACTTGGAACTGAAAAGAAAGAAGGAAGCTGAAGAAAGAACTCAAAAATCAAAGGAAAGTGCTCATGTGATGCAAAACAGTCAGGACGCACCAAATACTTCAGCTGCGGACTCCAATACTAGGACCCCTGGGCAAGCTACTCCCGGTTCTGCCAATGGTGTTGAGATGCCGAGCTACCCTGGTGAAGTTTTGCTTTCAGAAACTGTAAGTTATCGATTCCTGTATTCTCTTGCCTACAAACTCATCAAGTATACGGTCGCAAGGCCCAATGTTAGTAGAACCGAGAGCCTAGACAATCTTCTGATAGATCTATCACTATATTTGATTGTGGTTCAATTCTCCTAATTGCAAATTAGGTATATGCTTATTGCTTTTTGCTTTGTCTTGGCAGGAGAAACAGCTTTGCCGCGAAATCAAGATGCCACCGCCAATATATATGAAGTTGCAGCAGCTACTAGCTATAAAGATCTTCTCGGGCGAGATTGCTAGTATCTCTGATGCCCGTCGATTGTTTAGAATGGAACCCAGCAAGATTGATGGAATCTATGAAATGCTTGTGAAAAAGGGTATAGCTCCACCCTGACAATTGTTCCGCAGCTGCCGGGAGAAGACAGATAAGAACTCAGATAAGCATATTCTTAACTCTTGCCTCATATGATCCGTATTCAATTAGCGGACCAGAGACTTCACATTAGAGTCGAGGCAGCGAATAGTGTCGAGAAATCAACTCTGTCAAAAGTTCGAACGGATGGTAAAAGGCTCATCTAATGTATATCTTAACAAATAGTACATGTGTGTCCAGCTACTGCAGCCAATGCCAAGAAACAAGTTGTGATGGTTCGAATTTTTTTGTTATTTGGCTGATTGATGTTTTCAGATTCGCTTTCTTTTCTGTACTCAAATAAGCTGTGTGCCTTGTATACAGGGTGTTAAGTGCTCGAAATTGTAATCTTTGTATTGCTTTAGCAAACCTTGTTTTTCAAGGATCTTCTGCCAAAATTTAGTAACTATGTCTCAGATCGAATTACAAAATTAATACTTCGTATTTTTTTTCGTAAGACTTATGTTGCAGCTGAGTTAAAAGTTTGTTTACTTCAGAAAGCATGTTGTACTCATGGAAATCTCTTGATTTGGTTTCATCTCCTGTGTGCCAATCGTGAAAGGAATATGTTTTTGGCTGACTAAATATGATTAGAACATTGCGTACAAGGGGTTCAACTGTCGTGATTCATCCTTGTCCACCGTTGAACGCTTGTGTCGATTCCGCCGGTCTGGCGGATTTAAGATCAGTAGGTTATAAGTTATATCCTTATGTAGTCGATTGATGAATAACCGTTAGCATGGTGAGGATACTGCATAGTGCATTTTTTAGTCAGCCTTTTGGTGAATTTAGTTATGAATTATGTTTCTTCTCCTTGTCTCACTTTGGAGGTGAGTGATAGCTTACACGAGTATTTCCCGCGGGCGATGTTGATTATGCACGCAGCACACTGGTCATTCACTTGGCAATTCGGAATCACAAGACATAAGCGGAATCCATCTTTGGTTTTGTGTCATTAATATGATTTTTTAGAACATCGGTTGCTTTGGATGAGAATGATATGATCCCGAAACGCACCGCATGGTCTAGGCTTGAAGCAATTATGCCGCGTCTGTTGGGAAGAGAGCTAGCTCACTTAGCTTTAGCTCGTGGTAAAGAACGACGAGACGAGGGGTACAGTTGTTTTGGAGAAGGGTTTGATAGTTTGGTCTTTGATCAATTAGAGCAGTAGATTAGTACTCCTACCTTGATTTGTAAACAGATGCTTTAATCTCTCTAAATTTGAACAAAAATTAGTCCTACAACAATGGTGGTTGAGATAAAAACAAATGTTCAATTCTTCATGAGAACATATCTCTTTATAAAAAGATAAAATACGGGTGGGTATTTAGACTTCGTTAAAAAGATAAAGATAAAACCTCTCAAACTTATTTAACGGAATATAAGATTATTATAAATTGTGATCGATATATATGTATTCGAAACTATAATCGTGTGTTGTTATTGATGTTTTAAAATAGTCCAAATGGAACAAATCCTCAACCAAAAAAAATAAAAAATAAAGTTAGTTTTTGGTATTTTTTGATTTACGCCTATTATCAATTTCTTTTTTTCTAGATCAATTGTGTATAAATATACTGTTATTAGATAATTTATTTAAGTTTTGCTATTTTTAATTCAAAATGATTGTACTGAAATTTGCACAAGTTGACATATCAACGATCAAATATTGATCTATTTATATTCCCTATTAGAGCAACTTCAATGGTCATGTAAATTGGATATAATTATAGTTATAATATAGCAATTCTTTCATTGTATGGGTATGAAGCAATCGTTCAATTGTAGCTTGCTCCAATAGGCTTATTATTCGCATGCCATATTCTGACTTTGCCAAATGAAGTGTTACATTCGGCAAAAATTATAACAAGGTTATTGTTTAGCATATCTTGTTTCAGGAAAAAACATAAACTCAAAAAAACATATGTCGCACTCTTATAGCCAAACATCGATGGATAATGCCATAATATAGCATGATACCATTTGAGCAACATATGCAAATCATAACAAACAAATACTATCCATCGCCAAAATATAAATTGCAGTTGCTATATATGACATGTGAAATTAGAGATGCTCTTAATAGGTATATGCAACTAGTGCAACCTATCGATATACTTCATCAGCTGCAAATTTGCATCCAATGTAGGAAGCTCGCAAATCTCATTCGCGTCCAATGTAGGTCTCCAGCCATGTACGGACATCCCACTTATACAACCTTCATGTCGTATATTTGTTGCGAAATCTCACTGATGCCAATGTCAAGAAACTTATACTGCCTCATATCATAGACGGACATGACGGGCATTGCTGCACTACATGACACCAAGAACGATTCGAAGACGAAATGCTATTTGATCTGCTGCTAGTTACTCACATGATGTTGAAATTATAAGATACAGGAATAACCAGCAAAACAACATAAGCTAAAACATCAAACACATAGGAGAACTAATATTACATTACAGTGGCATCGAGCACGAAACATTAGATACACGCCATTTCTTAAATTGCTTATCTACCGTCTTCCGCTTCCCTGGCGTTTGTTTCTCCCATATAACCGGAAGAGACTGTATGCCGAGATGGAAGAGACTATGGCCATGCTGAGAGTAACCACGACCGCGCTAGCCACTCCTTCTCCGGCTTGGTTACAGAACTTGCCATACATGTTACATATCTTAATCCATTGAAACTCCTCCTGTCCTTGCTTCCCGTATATTGATGACTGCGAGACCGCCGCCAATGATGAAAAGCTCAAGTATGCCACCGCCTGTATAAACGTGTTCTCATAGTCAGGGTCAAATGGATATATGCATCTCATCGTAAATTAGTAATCGATTGAATTCAATCACAGCAAGGATGGGTTTTCAATGCGACATCTAAAGAACATATCCATCAGTGAGAACACAAAAAACAGGAGCTTGCATATCGCCTGATATATAAACAGGTAGGCTTGGATTCAGAAACAATCACAATGTCAAAGACAGTGCTATTAGAATCGGTCTTTTCCAACCTCCGTTCCTCGCCGTGGATAGATCATCCCCATTCCAAGAGATCTAACTAAACTATCTACCACTGAAACTTAACATTCATTCATTTTCCAGAACCATTTAGGATCAACAATACACAAAAACGGGCTATCAAGGACCGAGTTCACAGTAAATGAAGGGCACTCAGGTCTGAGTAAAGCAAAATGAAAAGAAGAAAACTAGCAAGTCAGTTTGAGCAAAAAATTGTCCAGCTACAAGTCTATAACCAGACTGGAAAGTGCACGCAACATTGCTATCAGTCTGCGCATGTTACAGAGGCCTGACTATTTCCCAGGCAAGAGCATGAAAACCACAACACAAGCCAGAGCATTAATATTTACATTAAATGATGCTATGTGATATTCCTCATCGGCTCATCACAACAACAATTGTTTTCTATGGTAGGTGTGGTTGGTGCTGTTATGAACACTCGGAGATGAGATGAGATGCTCATGTTATAATCAGCTTTAGGCATTTTTAGGACAATCGGGGCCATTTCTAGTGAGTTCGCGTTAAGGTGGTCCTCAGATGGTTGTTCATATGTACTGTCTAGTGAGATGTCGCGGTACAAGAATGAAGCAAAAAGGAGAGGTGACGAGAAACATATCGAAGCAGCAAGAATGATCCATCATAGACGTAGTTTCTACATGGCAGAAGTTTTTTAGGATGAGATGCCTACACAGCTCGATCTCTTGTTTTACATTTCGGAACATTCGTGCGTAGGCACCCCTTAGGGACGCCAAGACTTTCTTTCCGAAGGTTGTGCTTGTCACGAAGTGTCACGGGACGGCACGACCAGATGACCATTAGGTAACAAATTTGAAATTTTGATGGGACGTGACATAAAAGCTCCTGCTACTGTATATGAAATGGAAACTTATGAGAAAGAAGCTAGATGTATTGGGTTACATGATAATCATCATAAGTACTTGCATGTTTCCACTGCTTGCAAGAGCCAAGTGCAGATAACCTAAAGGAGGAAAAGGGTAGTCTAGAACTATCTTGAGGCCCAAGAAGTAAAATAATTGGTGCAAAAATATTGTAGAGCCTAAAGAATAATGGTTTTTCCAAATAGGAAGCAATAGCTCCAGTGCATCTCCTTTGCCCCCTAAAGCATCACCATCTTCTCCAATATACATTAAAGTTCCAAAAACCATCCACATTCAAAAACCCACTTGAAAAAGAGAGGTAAATTATAAATCTACTTAACGTTCAGCCACAATGCAAAGACAAAGAACAACGATTCGGATAATTCGATCAAGAATAAGATATGGAGTTGAGATGCATGTAATCTTACTTTTATCCTAATGCACGTAGACTGTTTCCTAACGCACATCATGTGAAATCGTGGTTTGTAAGAATGTCATAGCTTATATTTGCGTCATGACTAGCATTCGACACACCAAATCTAACGAATAGTTGAACTTCCTTCAAAATCAGGGGCAAAAGAAAAAGTCATTATGATCCAAAAATCTCTACATGCTGGTTTCTTTTGTCATCTTTTTAGCAGCCAAATCAATTGTTTAAGCAGAGTGACCAATTAACATAAGAACTCGACAAAAATGTTCAAGCATAAATTACCTGATCACCAGAGAAGATAACCCAAGCCAGTGATTTGCTGAATAGAACAGTTCCTCTAATCATGCTCACTACACATCTCAGGACTTGGATCAGTGAATAGGTAGCTGCTATCCCATTAGCCACCACCAAGAACCTGAAATCACACAGGAATTATCTGAGATTACAGAATCCCACAAGGGAAAACACAGAACAAAAGCCAATAGAAAGAAAGATACAACAACTGCGAATCTGCGAAAACAACAGCAACCCAAGTATTTCCGTCGTGGACAGACGGATTTGAGGACAAGAGTGTATGAAAGGGAGATAGAAAGGAGGGATTTCTTACACCATGGATTTCATGTCAGTGAACTTGGCCTTCTTCTCAATTGAGAAGAAAACTCTGACCTGTGAATCAGAGCCCACAAGAACAGCTGCTAAGACGCCTAACACACATATCAGTATCCTAAAAACCAACTCAGTCACCCTCACTCTTCTATCTACAGTATCCAGTTTGTGCCCATGGGACACTGGCACACTCCCTGGGCTTGCACCACCCACCATTGTTGCCCCACCATGACTCATCTCTCACACACCTCAACTTGCTAGATTGTAACTTACAGCTCTACAACAACTCCTCAAGATATTTTCGTCTCGAACAACTCAGATATTTTCGACTCGAGCAGGATTTCACAGCAGCACCTTCTAGCAATGCAAGAATGAGAACAGGATTACAGAACCAAGAAACTTATAGGAATGAAAAACGGGTTCGACATTAAACCCAATTTGTGGTATTTCTTCCCCTAGGATTTTGCCACCCCATTAGCTGCAGCAAGGTTCCTAGACCTGACAAGTGGATGAAAGGACTCAGTGACATAAATGAGGCACAAAAGCATTGAATCAAATTCACCAACTAGAATGAGAGAATGACAAGGATTTGGAAATGTCACCAGTTTTGTGGTAAAAGAGGGAAAACCACACCCATATAAAAGCCCATTGAATTCAAAATCGACCCTTTTTCCCTTTCACACATTTCATCAAGCACCTTATATGCATCTCGATTTCACAGGATCTGATCCCTTTTTCTTGGGGAAAGTAGCAATCTTTACAAGTCCCAATGGAGAGAAGATTATGATGGATATGTGTATTAACTCATGGAAGTGAATATGAGGAAGATACATACAGTAGCATTTATGTGAACCACAGTGCTTTGTTCAAGATCATCACCATTAAATGGGAGATGGGGTCAAATGTACGAGTACCCATCACATAAAAACCAAGTGGGGTTGTGATGGATGTTTAATTGAAGTGGAAAAAATGGACAAGCGAGGTGAACGAGTGCTGCTAGTCACTGGCAGAGGCAAAATGATCAAGTGGTCACCTGGTGCAATAGTCGTGTTTGAGTGTAATCTGATTGTGACCATACTACACATGATCTTCGACATGGAGGGCAACTCGTCTTTGTGTCTATGATTGCATTGTAGTGTCCTATGGTAGCTCCAGATCTTACATTTAAGTGTGTTCGTAGTTTCAACAACCATATTGTCGACTGTATGAGTGGAGTTTTTGTTAAGGAGGTTTGAATCAATCAATCCGTGATGAACAATCAAGCGTAGATCATGACTATAGTCATATTTTTTCTACCACAAATAGTGAAGGACTCTCAGACAATCGGCCCTTCAACCATTGAAACTGAGGTATCGAAACAGACAGTTTCATCGAAATAGACAATAACCAAGTGCATATTTACAAGGAAATCACCGAAGATCAATCATCCACATCCATAAGTCAGACGCAACTTCGGCCGTCCCATATTTTTGTACATATTTCAAATTAGTGAGGACTGCAACCTCGGCAGTTTGCCCCGCATCCCCATATATATATCACGGTGACCTAGACCTTCCAGGCGACGAAAGTCCTTCAAGCGGCAGAGGCCTTCTTTTGCTCGTACCTACTAGCGCAGAGAACATACACCAATAGATTGACGCAGCTAAGACCGCCCAAGAGCCAGAAGAAATAATCGAGATGACCCTCATTCAGGTTATCCGGTATCCAACCACCGTTTCCATCCGCCGTCGTCACGACCGTTAGAATCAATGAGCTCAAGTAGCTCCCCAAGGATGTAGTTAGCAACGACAGTGCACTACACAAGCTCCTCGTGGCATCAGGAGACTGATCATAGAAGAACTCCAACTGCCCGATGAACGTGAATACCTCGGCTGCCCCGACCAAAGCATACTGAGGAATCTGCAAAAAATATGCTCATGGGAACGGCAACATCCTGATCAGTTAGCCCAAGCTCACGTGCAAGCTGAAGCCTCCTGATTTCAACCAAACCGGCAGCTGTCATTGCACGGATTGAGATGAAGAGGTCGATGCCCATACGTTGGAGCTCCGAGAAGCCTCTTTCTTTGCCTGCGAACTTTCTAGCGAAGGACACAAGGAATTTGTCGTAAACATGAACCCAGAATATGACACTGATAACATCAAAGGTTGATAGAGATGCGGCTGGTATGGTGAAGGAACCGATGGTTCTGTCCATAACCTCACCTTGCTCTACAAACATCGTAGACATCTGAGCATAAACAGCTGAGAAGACTATCCCGGAGGCCCAAATAGGGAACATGCCAACAAAATTTTGAGTTCCTCGACTTGAGTCACGGAACATAGCCTCCACGGGTTTGAAAGATCCCCGGACTTCATATCAGCTTCATAATAACAGCAGCTTTATCCAGGCATCTGCAGAAGATATCCATACATGCAGTTAAAACATGAGGCGCATCTAAAAGCCGAAAACAGCTGTGTGCATAATCAATATTTAGAATTGTTGGCAGATGCCACTATTTAACTCACAATGTAAGAGCCCGTTATCACTATTCGGATGCAAAATGGTTCGATCCTATATAGACAAACTAACAAAAGAAGTTTGTCTTCCTAGTAAACCTACGCTGTAACAGCACACACATCAAACACAGGAAGAACGTTTCTTCACATACCATCTGATACAGAGCTCGGCATTGGTAACTAATCTCATGCTACAAAGACTCCATAAAAATTCATGGATTACGGTACCAAACATAGACGTTTCTTACAGAGAATCTATTATTCTATTGTGGTATGCAACATAATAATAAAAAAACTGATGCACGGTTCATAGATACAGATACTAAAAGGGTATAAGATGAGTTTCGCAGGTAAAATAAAGAATACGCTAAGAGTGTGTATGTGAGTGCTCTAAACCGACCAACAACACTGAAGCCAGTTGATCCAACCACTGATCACTGCATATTGGTTGAAGGTTGCAACCATTCATTTATGAACAAAATTGCGAATTACAAGCATACGATTAACCCCAAGTTAATAAACTTCAAGTTCAAGCACTTAATAGAGAAAAGGATACATGGAAACTTACGTCAATTCATCAGTATGTGCCAACTTTCGGCTTCCTTCAATTGCAGAACCTTTCTCAGAAGTCTTGAGAAGAAGGCTGCTGTCTTCTGGGAGCTGCAGCTTCGACTTCCGGAAGGATGCAACCACAACCTGGCACATTCTCGTCAACAAGCTTCCACCAGGTTTCTGAAACCTATAGATTGTCGTTCCTGAGAAAAAGCTTGCTATAACGATCCCCATGGATATCGCAGGAATCCCAAAACCCAATTCAAACCAAGATTCTCTTGGACCCAGACAATAAGACTGCTCGACACAAGAGCACCGATGTTGATGGAGAAATAAAACCAGTTGAAAAATGATCCTTTCTGAACTCTCTCCACCGAATCCGTATCGTCAAACTGATCTGCTCCAAATGATGAAACACATGGCTTGATGCCTCCTTTGCCCAGTGCAATCAGATAGAGGCCCAAAAAGAGCACGGCATACTGCAATGGAGTAGCTGCGAGACACACAGAGTCCACACATTCAGTTAGCATGAAGTTCGACACCTAGGCAGATAGAGTCAAGGTACACATGCCCTATTCAACAAGAACGCAATGTGTTTAAGGAACCGTAGAAGAAAGAAATGCTATTTTCAAATCTACACAAGGTGCTCCATGCAACATTGCAGAGATCAAACAAAATCTAATATCCTATCCACCCACCTCCATTCCAACAAAAGACTCCAATGAAGTTCAGAAGATTGTAAATAAAGCTTAAAACTATATCATGTGTCACAGTTCAGAAGATGAGGAATTACAATGAAGTAGATGCTGGAGAAGGTGGCTATTGTCCAATATCTTCCCCATTATGCATCTGCCAGAACAGCACCAATAAGAGGAGCAAGGTAGCAGGTGCCTGTCCAAGTGTTAACATTTCTTGCAGCAGAGACATTGCTTTCGTGCAATTTGCTCGTGAGATAACTAACAAGAATTGTGGCAATGCCGCAGTATGCCAGACGCTCACAGCATTCAGTACCTGAAATCATCAGATGTTGCAGCAAGCACAATAGTCATTAGTCAAGAAAAATAAACATAGGAAAAATCATTAAGAAAAAGCACAGATGGGTCGCCACGGCCACGCACCAAGAATGAAAGGGCACGCTTTCCACTTTCCAGTATTCTGCTTCAAGACCGAGTTTCCACTAATGTCTGTGGATCCATCTCCAGTGTAGAGTTCAAGTCTCTTGTCCTGAAAAAGAAATTATAGCATAACAAATGGGACGAAGAATATTCACCAACACAAGTTAGAATATGTGAGTGTGTTGAAGGCCTACAAATGATGCAATCTATGCATTAGATCATACGGTTGAATTGAAACTGTGATCCCAGCATTTTCTAGATTATATCATGAGCAACTTGAAGCTCCTTAATGAGTAAAAAAGTCATCACAAACACAATCCTAACACGAACAGCAAAAACTATAACAGTACATGAGTTAAAGGTACCTGCCCACCAACAAGGCAACTATTCTAGCGGTGTTCCTAACTACAGAAGCAGTGAACTCAGGTCCTGCTATAAGACACAATATAACAGTTGAAACAATTGGAACACCATTTTGCCCTTTCTGCAAATGATGCAGACAACCGCCCATATCTATCCTTCAGTATATGATATACTAGAGAATAGCAATCAACATGAAAAATGCACCAAGGAGATTAGCATCCATGCTTCGTTTACTGCATCTCCCTGACGATCCACGCCCTCGAGGTTATGAAGACAGACACCGGAACCGCTTATAACACCCAAGTAAAGCATCCCTCTGTTCGCAAAATTATTCCAAGCCCTGGAAGGCAATCTTTAGTTCCTTCCAAATCAACTGGCAACCACAGCTGAAACTTCCCATTAATTCTACACCGTTGACATGTTGGTATGCTTCTACTCCATGAGAATGAAAAAACTACAGTTCATAGTGCTCCTGTTAGATAACCAAAATGTTACTGCCTCCACCTCCTAACTATTCAAATAAAACTTCAGTATCTTGGTTAAGGGCGCAAATGTTCTAATGTATGACCTCGCAATAACAACAGCTGCTCCGTGTCCTAGCTATCCCAGTTTCCCCCACCATCACACATCGGCTTTTTCCATTATACCAGTAAGTGTCCATAATCCCAAAAACACCACTTATGATGTGGATACTGTGCTTATGACCACCTAGTTCAGAAACCCATCACCCCATCTTATCTTCAACTTTTGTTAGGGTAGGGTTGGTTCCTTGCTAAATCCACCAACAAACCATTCCAAGTCCAAATACACTGACCCAGGTCCAGGTCCCAAAGTCTCACGGCCAACCCCAAACTCTCAACAAAGAAAACTAAGTCCTCATAATCGGAGTTTTTGGTAGAGTTGATTATTTCATAATAATCGGCAAACCGCGACTAAATTCCAAACTTTGACACCGACCCAACTCCCAAAATCACATCATCAACCCTAAACTCTCCACAAAATTCGATCTTGCAAACCCAAAGCCTCGTCTCACTACTCCCCAACACTCCCCACTAAACCCAATACTGAAAGCATCGACTCATCAACGAATCCACACATATCAAATCGACAACAATCATCAAAATCCCAATTTGATTAACAACAAGAACAAGGGAGAGATTTCTCATTTATACCTGACGAAGTCCTTCCAAGCTCGATTTCTCCTCCTCCAAACTACCCATCACAAAACCCACTAATTTTTTCCCCTTTTTTGGGATTTTTAGGTTATGGGATTTTGGAATATGTTGAAATTCGGTAGATTTGATTGAGATGATTGAGATTAAAAAATAAAAAATAAATAGAAATGTGTGTTATAATATATATGTGTGTGTTTAATGTAAAATTAATGATTTAGATTAAAAAATGAAAAATATATATTTAAGATTAAAAAATTAATATCTTAAATTTATTTTTTTATTTGTGTTATTAAAAAGACAAAAACTAAAACAAAAATTAAAATATTCAAATATTACCTATTCAAAATAAATAAAAAATACATCAATGTATTTTTTTAAAAAAATAAGTTATCTATAACATATAAAAAAATTCTTTTAAAATACAAATGTACAAAAAAATTAATTTATCGATTTCTTTGTGACATAAGTCATTTAATATTTTTATTTCATTATAATTTTTCATCATTTGGAATGTACGGAATAATATTCTAATACTTTTTCAAATATGAAAATATTACAAATCATTTTAGGACCGATCGAAATAATAAAATATTACAAAGAATTTGAAATTGAGGGAGTATCATTGTTGTTTTTTTATTTTTTGTTTTTATTTCACTTGTTGGCGAAATAGAAATATTTGTTTTTTATTTTATGTTTCTCAAACGAATAAAACGGAATTAGAAAACGAAAAAAATGATTTTTAATTTTCACTCTTGTTTCATCTGAATAATATTCAATATTCTCTCCATAGAAGATTATTTTATAGTGTATTATATAGTATTTTCGATTTTCATTATTGAAATTATACAGTGTTATTTTATAGTGTATTATATAGTATTTTTGATTTTCATTATTGAAAATATACAGTGTTTTTTATTTTCATTGTTGAATTTTTGTTATATTATTACGTATCTCAGTTGATTCAAATCATATGAATCATGATCAAGATAGATCTTTAATTGACTTAAGAACAGTGATCCAAGTAGAAGTGAATCAGTTGATGTTCAAATCAGATTAGATTCTTCTAATCGAACTTGTGATTCTATGAGCTCATATGTATTGATTCCTAGGTTAAATTATATTTGAACGTCCAAGCTGGCAACACTATGATGGCTAATATGCTACTATGAGATTCAAGCAGGATCCGTACGGTATGTTAACACGTAAAAAGAGAAGTTCGAATGGAAGTCGTCTAATTTGACCAAATGGTCCAGATAGTACAACAGTCCATAGGTGTCTATATATTTATGTGCTTGCACACTACACTTCCTATTCCTAATATTGGCGAGAATTAACATATTGTCGTTCTTTGATAATTGCATGTACAAGATCGAGGAGTCTACAAAACTACGACAAAAAGTTCACTCTAGCACGGAAAGGAGGATAATTTGAACAAAGCATAGTCAAGTTATAACCGCGTTGAGAACAAGATTACAAAAGGATATATACTATAGTTGCTAGCTTTGACTATGGTCTGAAAATATTACCAAATCCAAATGCATAACCTTTTACTCCGTATCATAAATCCTTACAAGTGGATTAATATATACTGTCTACGCTCATAATACTTGAAACGTCACGCAATAATTATACCATCCATGACATATTTTGATGTGTTATTTTTTATTAATAAATGATATGATACGAATGTCATTTTGATTAATGATTATAATTCATAACATATAATATATTTAATATTTTATGATAAATTTATAAAAAAATATTATTTATTTATCCAATAGATCATTCGTAATTTCATCACCATTTTCATTCACTCACGTGGACAAAAAACAATTTTTTTAAACCAAGAAAATACTAAAAAAACAATCTTTTTGGAATAGAAATTACTACGTATCTTTCACTCTATCATAAATCCTTACAAGTGGATTAGTACATACACCCACTAGTTTGACTTTACGCTAAAATCCAAGCGGAAACTTGTGCATAGTGTTTAATTTAAACGAATTTCTATCTTAATTTTAAAATAAATATATCATTTTATTATTTTTATCCGTCTTAAATTATTTATAACGTTATTATTTATAGAAAATATTATGTAGTTAGGAATTAAAGAAGATAAAAAAAAGAAAAAAATTATGTGGTTGAGAATTGAAATTAAAAAAAATTTAAATTTATAGACATAAAATAAATTTTATAATTATAATGAGACGGAGGGAATAATTTATAACCTTTTAACCATGCTGATCAATTTTATATTACTTCTCTATTCAGAAATATATACAACATATGATATTAATTTATCAATTCGCATGGATAAACATTTTCATAACAAAATTTTTATCGTAAAAATATCAAAATAATCATTATTTAATATAATATGTTTCATTGGCTAACTTCCTTTGTAGTTTTCCGCTACAATAAATTTTAACAACATTAAAATATATTTCTTTCATCTTCAGATTTCTTGACAATTTGTTTGAAAGTGAAATTACTCTTTATATTTCCGGAAGGAGGGGGTAAAATATGATCTAATGACTTGAAAAAACAAAATATACTTTACTTGACTATAATGACGATCTACGCACCTCGTCATGCTTCATTTTTCAGATGCCCTGCGACAAACAACTGCTTTACTTTTTGCCTTTTATTTTGCTTTACATAACTTTTTTATGCCAGATTCCTTCCTCTTTCCAACACAAACTATAGTGTGTTTTTTTTCGAAAAAAAACCACTATAGTGTACTCTGTGATTATCTTTACCTTTGCTTACTACGTTCTCAAACCCAATAGCCTTATTATGTACGTATTATAGCACACACTCTATAATGGTCTAAGCACTTGTGGCAATAAGCAAGTTCGGTGCAAATCGGAAAAATCTTTGCTCGTGATTATCATTGGGCAACTTCGGCATCTTCTCCCGATCTGACGATCTCCAAAGTTGTTGTTTATGAGGAAAAATATTCAATTTATTCGGTGAATTGTTTAATTTCAATTCATAGAATAGTTTAATTTTATTCTATAAATTGATTTTGAAATTTCAATTATACTTCGTAAAAAGATTCAACATTTTAAATTTATTTTATAAATTTAGAAGTCTGAAATTATGAAATGAGTTAGCTTTACTATCAATATCTATTTAAGAGATCAATTATAATTAATTTATTATCTCCTTATCGAAGCAAAAACATATACATAAAGAAGAAACAAATAAACAAAACAATGTAAGAGATTCGAAAATTGATCCGAAAAAGCGGAGTTATTGTGTTAAACCTGATCGGAAAATTAAACATAAGTATCTTTTTTTCTTTATTTTTTTTTCTTTTCAATTGAACCGATTAGGAATTGATTTGCAAATAAAAAAATAGATAGTTAGTTTTAATTCTTTTCTTATCTTTTTTCTGATAAGATTTATTTTTTTTTTAAAAAAAGTATAACAATTTGACTTAAAATCAATTTATAGAATAAAATTGAAACATTCTATTTTATAAAATAAAATTGAGAAATGAAACAATTTATGAATGGATATTTTGCCATGTGTATGATACGTAAAATAATTGGATATTCGTGCTATCAATAAATTAAGAACAGTTCAAACATATATATTCACGTTCGAAGAACGGATCATATTATATTTCGAGGCAAGATAGTGTTAATATCTTCACGCTACATTGTAATTAACAAAAATATACTCCTATCATCCTATCTTAATTATAATATTTTTATATATGATCGATCTTAAAAAATAATTTTTTTCTTTCGATAATATTTTAACATGAAAAATATCAAATCAATCTCATCTATTACAATACACCCATCATCTTCTCTTACAAATGATACATTAAACCCCACTCTTAATAAAAAAAAATTAATTCATCAAAATTCATATAAATTCAACACTCGCATAAATTTTGATGTCATATCAAAATGATACAAGAAGTTTTGTTAAACATATAATATTTTGAGAAACACATATTATATGTTTAATATAACATTTTGTTTTGTTAAATACAACATTTTCAATTGTTAAACACATATTTTGAGAAGTTTTGTTTGTGGTTTTAATAATGCAAGAAAAATTATGCCACTAACGTCAGGTTGAAATATATAACTTAAATTATCATTAATATTTCACGATAATTTTTTTAAAATAATATTTGATTGTCTCATTATTCTAGTCAAACTTCATCTTAAAATATATGTTTTTCAAAATATTGGTGAGTAATTCGAGACGGAGGAACATTTAAATATATTTTTCGTGTCAGAAGATTCAAGTACTGTTGTTTCGATCCACTTAATCGTATCATAATGTCCACTAGCTGTTTATTGCATTTATGAAACTGTTGTTTCGATCTACTTTATCGTATCATAATAGTTTATTGCATTTATGAAACGTGGGGAAAGTTTTCATAGAAAAGTCTAACCATAGTTTACAGAAGGGTGAAGACTTAAAACTAGATTCGTGAAGTGATGACAGCTATATGCAAAAATAATGGGATTGTTTGTTGTGGCTCTTTGAAATTCAAAATAAATAACAAAATCAAAAAATCAAAATCTAAAATCATTACATCAAGTAAAATGATTATTAGAACATTTACATTACATTATGTAAAATAAAGATTCTGTAAATTAAAAAAATGATGAGATAAAAAATTAAAAAGATGTTGAAAAGATGAGATAGAATGTGTTAAGTTATAAAAATTATTATAGTTTGAGGAAAAAAATCGATAAAGTTATCGAGTGATTGACTCATTGTGAAATTTTTTATTTTTATAGGTCAATTTAATGTAATCTTATTATTGTGTATAATAAAGTGTATGAAATAAATAAAAAAACCATAAAGACCATGATGCAAGTGCGGTTAGAAAAGAAAGTAGGAAACATTATGTTCACAAAAATCTAAAAATCAAAAATTGAAATCCATCATTTATAGGTTTCGAATTTCTCCTTTTGATTCTTCATTTTGAAAAATAATAAATCAGATCAAATAATTTGGATTCGTTAGTGTAAGAATTCAAAACGGAAATTCATAATGAGAAATCATACCAAACGGGGCTAAACATTTGCCATAAAAAATCAAGCATGGCCTGGACTATATAAGATGGAGGGTGTATAATACAGAAAGAAAGAAAGAAAGAAAGAAAAAATTCTTATAGTATTGTTTATGTGAGCATATGTACAACTATTATTTTAATTCTCTTATATGACAGCCCAACATTAACAAATTCATCATAACCGTTTACCCGATGATAACCATTGTTTGTCTTAGCATACGTGATCGAAAACAGTTTTCTCAAACCCTAACAACTTCCAATAAGTCTATAACCATCCTATACTGAATGGATTGTTATGACGGTCTTTGTCTTAATCTCTATCCTTAAATCCAAATTTAAGACTGCGTTAAAGTACTCTTTATTGGAGTTCCGTCAACCATCTCCCGCTGGGACGACGAAAGAATGAAATGATAGACGAAAGTCCCCACGTGACCCAGTCGAAGCTTCTTGTCTCCACTCAGCAAACCATTAGGGGCATTTTGATCGGTAGCAGGCGCTGACGTGTTGTTTCTGAGAACCGCCAAGGAAACGACGCCCTAATTGCCCGAAAGGACCCATCTATGTCGAGCGTATTTACGAATATGCCCCCGCCCGCGGTTTCTGATTCTACAGTCTCAGCATTTCTGTTTTTCCTTTTCTTTGTGGTAGTTTTTCGGACGTGAAAATCTCACCTTACAGGTATCAGAAAATTTAAGACGAGTAGATAGAGAGCCCTTATTTTCAAGGTAAAATTTATATTGTCAAGATTTTAGATAAGGTAAAGATATATTTTTCCTTTAAAATTTGTGAAAGAGTTGTTTTAATAATATTAATTATTGTCTTAAAAATATCAAACCCCGAGTAGATATCTTAAAATTTACATAAAACAATCTAATATCTTTTTATAAAATTTATCTTAAAATATTAATCATAGTTTATGTTGTGAATTTTAACACTAAATCAAAAAATAAACATTTGACATGGTAAAAACAAGGATGTAATTTATCAAACTATGTGTGATTGTAGTTTTTAAGGGATTACATGATAAACAAACGTTTGTACCTTTAACGGACCAGACGACATGATTTTATTTTTTTATTATTAAAGATGACATTATTCGTAAATTTAAAGGATCGTTAAATAATAAGGATGGAGTATGTGGGATGAAATCTTTTATTTTTATATGATTGCTTAACCTCATGAAATTATATGCTTAGTTCTTTTATAATTTGTGTCATTTTCATGTTAACTTATTTTGTTTGATGTTTAGTTACGAACTACGTAGATGCTAAACGTCGGTGGATGTCATGATCTTTCAGTGCTAGCGTTATCGCTCACATTATATCCGTTTAAGATTTAAGAGATTCACTTATGGAGAACTGTTGAATACCATATTATATAAACGTAAAAAGGGGACTACGGTCTCTTTAGTCATTTTTGATTAAAGACACTCATGAAAACATAATAATCGATGTTGTTTATCATCACTTATACACATGGATATTGTCACATACACGTTCACATCGTGTTTGTAAATTTGGTAGTCATCGGTGGCGTTCGAAAATGATATGGGTTGTTTAAGTAATATTTTAAACCTTTCATTCTAATGGTTTCTAGTTTTAAGGATTAGAGTGTTGGAATTATTATAATTTTTGTTATCAAGTTTTATTGAAGTAGATCACATCTTAGGATTGGATTGTTGAGAAACAATATTCATTATCGGATTTCGTGAGTTCTTTTATCTATCATGGTTAAAGACACTTTACCTCATCCAAGTCTCTCCAATATAAACTTCATTGGAAATCATTGAGAGAGTGATAAATTGTTTTTTTATTTTGATTGAGGACAAATCAATCCATAATTTGAATTTTTAAACTAATTAATAATAAAAATTAATCACCATGATCTATTGATAATTTATGAAATTAACAATAACTAATCTATAATTCTCTTTTAAAAAAAATATCATCTCGTTACAGTTTTATAAAACCATCATTCTCGTCTGTCACGTACATACATTTCTCTTATAGTATATTTTTTTACCCATCCAGCTCCTATAAGTCATTTTATGGTTGGGTATGCGAGAGTTTTTGATGTGACTGCTCTAACCCATTTCCTCTTTAATTTAGGTAACGATTTGGGTTTTAAAATCTTTATTTTTTTTATTATTTTGGGCTGTAAGCTCTTTCTTTTACTATTTAGAACTGTTGTAAGTTTGTTAGTCCACTCGAAGATTATGCTTGAAAGTCCGTTCAAGTGTTTTCACCATCTCAAGCTTGCAAGTTGCAAAAATTAAGTCTGAGTTGAAATTAAACTATATCATGATGTTTTAGCAATCAAATTTCAATGAACAACGCATGATCTCAAAAATTATAAAGAAAGATCTTATAGCCGTCTAATCATTAATTCTAGGTAACAAATTCCTTTCATGGTCAACGAAAATGTGATCATACATGACGATGATTAATTAATATAAAGACGACATAACACTTAATAAATAAAGTAAACTATGACAAAAATGGGCCATTAATACACCATAATAATCATCAAAGCCCTTGATCGCCAGCGGATCACGTTATGACCTACTTGACTTAACCAGTATCGTACATATTACATGCCTTGACTACACGAGAGGATCCAATAACATGAGATACATATTACTCTCAAATCACGATAAGTTGTTAATTAGCATAAACAAGTACGAGTGGATCATTATAATATGTCACGAATAGTTGTTTTTGCAATCATTTTGAACACGTTTCTTACCATCCATTCAAATTAAAAATCATATTAAATTATGAAAAAAAAACCAGCTTTCAAGCGACTGCATGCATCAACCCAGTCAGCATGAATTTGACAGGTACTCCATCGATTTTATAATTTATACAGTTATTTGATCATGTAAAAATATAAACTTCATTATTAAAATTAATTAATAAAAAAATTCATTATCTATTTATATTATTATAGATTTTATCTAATTTTTAATATGAATTTAATATTTCTAACATGTCCATTCTCACAAATGTCTCTTTTGGACTTGAAGCGTGCATTGATAATCAGATGACGTGGATCACGTGTGACTATTAGTCCAATACGTGTGGATCTGACCATAATATCATATAAAAATACGAGACTGATCTATTTATATTGATGCAACTTTATCAAAACTTTTATGTTGGTTTATATTTCTAACAGAACTGTTATGCGGATTCATATACGTGTTGAATTTGATGATTTTTTATATGATAATAAGATTTATTATAATAATTATAAATAATAATAATAAATATATCATAATAAAAATGATTGTTTCGATACGTTTCGGTGGGAGGAAAGAGTATATAACGTGAAGTTGGTTAACAGTAATCACTTCTTCTAAAGTAGCACTCACATTTGACCTTGACCACAAAGGGACAAAAACATAAACCAAGGTTAATACCGTAATTTCACCAAACACACAAGGACATTTCTTTCATCCAACGTGTAGATCATCAAATTATTCATATTAAATTCTCCCAACGTTTTTCCTTTTCTCCTCATAAAAATCATCTTCATTACAAGAACAACCACTGAACCCATTGGTTGAATCCAGAGAAGCAGTTTTCTTTCTCCTCACCCAGTTCCAGTCGTCTCCTCTCCAATTCCTCTCCGCCAATATCAATTTCATCATCAAAATCACAAAATCATCAGGTATGTGAAATACGCACTTCAATATGCTCTGATTTTAGTTTTTTGAGTCCCCAAACAACTAATTTTATGTTTTTGTGGTGAGAATTTGAGTTGGGTATTGTTTTTTTGGTGTAAAGTGTCATGCTTTGGTGTTTTTTGGGGGAAATTTGGAGCTAGGGTTTATGGGTTTGATTTGGGTGTTGGTTTCCAGTATGTATCTGATTTTTGCTTGAATTTTTGTGATGGGTTTGTGGTGAAATTATGACACCGTTGGCCGAGATGTTTGATTCTTTTTTGGGTATGGTTTGACCATGAGCTTTTTGTTCAATGATCTACTTTTGGTGTTTGATTGTTATTGACATGTATTATGGAGAAATTGTCGATGGGTGAAGGTAGTATGAGCAAATAAAAGGGTGTGATTTGATGAAAATTGATAGGAAATCCAAAATCTATGATGTTGAATTTGGTGAATTGTTCTTGTTTGCACATAATTTTGGGTACATGTGTTTTGATGATATGTTCCTCAAGGTGATTACCCTTTCGGGAATTGAGAGTCATAGACTCATAGTCTAGTTCAATTTGATGAGTTCTGTGCTTGTTCTCTTTGTCATGTAAGTTTTGGGTGGATTAGTGCTTGTATTTCTTGTTTGAGGGATAAGATTGACCTTTGCGGGTTCGGATGTCGGCTCTGTTAACCAGTTTGGGTTTTCACAGTTCGGTTTCGGTTCAGCAAACGGCTATTTAACAATTTTAACACCCTTAGATGTCGCCTCTGCAAGGTAAATATGCATTCAGAATCTCTTATGGATCTTGATAGAGCTTTGTATAGGAGTTCTTATGATTAATCTGATTTTTAACTGGATTTTATTTTTTTAGTGATTATGATTCATTTGGTTCACGAATCATTAGTTTCAATGATCATAAGTTATTCAATGATGTGTTCAATGGTTCTCATCAAAGTTATTTTTCCATGATCATAATCTACATTTGGGTTCATGAATCATGACCTTTAATGATCGTATGTTATTTAATGGTGTTCTTATCAAGATGTGATGAACTTTTACATGTAAATTGACTTTTCAACACCAAACTGTTAAATTTACACGTTTCATTACGTGTCTTTTGATTCCTATTTGGACCACTATGAACGTCTATTCGAGTCTTTGTATGTGGTTTATGAAGGTCTCTTTCCTCTTTGTTACACTTTTGCTTTTCGTTTTCATTGTTTTCTGGTGGATGCTTGATGCTGTATATGTATGTTTTGTCGGTCTCGTTTTGCTTTCTGTGTATAATTGCGCCGTTGGCGCCTTTAATGAAGTAATAACGAGTGCTATGACACCATTTAGTTGGAACCCTAAGTTTATAGGTTCGTGGGACTGATTTTAACATTGACTGATTTAAAATAAATGAGCCACACATTTTCCAAGTTTATATACTGGAGTATACTGGATGAGACATAACATACAGGAACTAGAAACTATGATCGATTGGTGCCATGACTTTTGGCTATACCTTGTGTTGTACGGGACTCACGCTTGAATATCTTTCTTGCCTTAGCTTTTGGGTTTAATTATATCGTCACGCCTTCTATTATACGGTTTTTCATTGTAAGCTTCACCTGCAATGTTCTTGTATCTGTTGCCAAAAATGTCGGTTTAGTTTTTCATTTGTCTTACTGAGTGAGCAGCTGTTTTGGATGCGGATGAATGGTGTTGTTGGTTACGTGTTAAGAGTCCAGATATGAAGGGTTATAGTATCTGTAGATTAACCTTCTGAAATATGCGAAATCTTGATCTGTTGTTAAGTTTGCATACTGCTTGTTTACAAACTTACGTGCTGTGACAATGTGTATATGGTGTGATTGTTATTCTGCAGAAGTTCTATTCTTCCAAAGGAGAAGCGTAGTTTGGTTTTTATATATAAGAGTATGTGTCTTCTCTACATCGAATAGCCGCTTATGCAAACATCACAAGGACGCCAAGGCAAGGTGCACAAGCTGTACCAGAAACCGGTCGCAGAAGCATCACCTTACTGGTCATCCAAACAGGCCGTAAGCGACACCAGTTCCGCTGGTAACAGCCAAGTCTCCAATATGGCCATCCAAACCATCTCCAAGCAATTCTTCACATTGGAGTCATTCCCGGAATCTGCTGAGTCTGTTATGTATGATTCTCCATCCGCCATCGGCAGCACGTCAACCAGAAGTAACTTTTCTCCACAGGGATCAAACTCATATTTCTCTGACCCAAATCTGTCTTCTGACATCACGTATGGTTCTCCTGTTAGCGGATCATCCGGTGTGATTGATAACTATGATCTAAACAGCATAATTAAGGAGCTCGAAATAGCCTTGCTTGGGAATGACTCTGATATGGAGGACACAGGCGACTTTTGCTCTTTAAATTCTGAAGTACTCAATGAAGTTGGGCTTCCTGTGAATGAAACCCGGTTGATGGAGATGGTTTCTAGGAAGGACGTGAAGGAAGTTCTCTTTTGGTGTGCTCGAGCAGTGTCGGAAAAAGACATATCTACTGCAGGATATTTGATGGATGTATTGGGGAAAATAGTGTCAGTTTCAGGGTCTCCTATTGAAAGGCTTGCGGCCTATATGTTGGAAGGACTCAGAGCAAGGCTTGAGTCCTCCGGTCATATCATTTACAAGAAGCTGAGTTGCGAAAGACCTAGCGGCAAAGAGCTCCTGTCCTACATGCATATCCTTACCACAATCTGCCCCTACTACAACTTCGCCTATCTGTCGTCCAATGTAATCATTCAGGAGGCAATGGCGAATGAGGGAAGGATCCACATTATCGATTTTCAGATCGCGATGGGTAGCCAATGGATGTCTCTTATAGAGTCTCTAGCACAGCGGCCTGGTCGTGCCCCCTACATCCGCGTCACTGGTGTGGATGATGATAACTCAGCGTATGCCCGTGGGGGTGGCCTTCAGATTATAGGGGAGTGGCTCACCAATAAGGCTCGATCATGTGGCGTCCAGTTCGAATTCCATGCTGCTGCAATGTCAGGTTGTGAGGTAAACAGAGATAATCTTGGATTGCGTCCGGGTGAGGCCGTGGCTGTAAACTTTCCTTACATATTGCACCACATGCCCGATGAGAGCGTGAGCACGCACAATCACCGGGACAGGCTGCTTAGGCTAGTGAAAAGCATAGGCCCGAAGGTCGTCGTGCTTGTGGAGCAGGAATCAAATACCAACAGCTCCCCGTTCCTGAACAGGTTCAATGAGACGCTGGACTACTACACGGCTATGTTCGAGTCAATCGACGTAGCCCGTCCCCGGGATGACCCACGGAGGATCAACGCCGAGCAGCACTGCCTTGCACGTGACATAGTGAACATGATTGCCTGTGAGGATGCGGAAAGGGTAGAAAGACACGAGCTTTTTGGGAAATGGAAGCTTAGGCTTCAGATGGCCGGATTCAACCAATGCGCATTGAGCTCCACGTTGAAGAATGCGGTATGGAATATGATCAGCAAATATCATACGAACTATAGGATCAGTGAACTGGATGACGCGCTCTTCCTTGGCTGGAAGAACAGGCAGTTGTGTACTACGTCGGCTTGGAGGTAAATGCTCAGGTGATGCGAATTCTTGGCAGCTTCGTTGTGTAAATTTTGATCATCTCCGCTTTCTCAACCCTATGCAGAGATGAGATGGATGTAGTCGAGCCTCGCTTATCTTCGTTATTGTATATGTCCTCCTTATGATGCCTCGCCTGTGATAGTATCCCCTTGGCTGAATTTTATCTTGTAGTAGGCTGAATTCTATGTAACTAACTAGAAAAGGCGAGGCAATTGTGGTCGAGAGTTGAGTTAAAGCTTCTTATTAGCTCTTGTTGCTTATATGATGTTTTCGTGCGATTAACTTGCCATGTTTGTCTCCTCAAGCATTGCGCCTTAGACAGCATGCCGGTTTTGTTCATCCACGGGAGAGGAACACTCCGGCAGCCGCCCAGGGAACTCTGACTAGAAAGATGACGGCTGTGTAATGTATCAAGTTCGAGGGGGTAAGCTCGACCGTATATATATACCAGATGAGGGAATTCTGTTTCTTTATGATCCTGTCCGACTAATCCGATGAACATTTACACCGGAAGCGGTCATTTCAGCTCAGTATAACGGGTAACAAGTTCCTCACTCGCCGAACTCAATTGATGATCCAAATCAGCACAAGATCAAATTTTCCCACCAAAATCATACGACTAATCAACCAACACCGCCACCAAGAAGCATTCTCCATCACAAAACATCTTTTAAACTCCTCTCTTTTCGCCCATCAATCACCTGTTCCAATCCTCCCTTCACTGATCAAAGCCTCTCATCTCTGGAATTCCCGCCATGTCGGAACCCAACTCCATTGCTATTCAATCAAGCACGCCATTGGGTCCGACATCGTCGTCTCCAATTCCCTCGTCTCGATGTATGGTAGATTCTCCGAGATTGTCAATGCACGGAAGGTGTTCAATGAAATGTCTGAGAGAGATGACGTCGCGTGGAATACGATGATAATGGGAGAGATCGGGAACGGGAGGTTCGATGAGGCGTTGGGGTTGTTTAGGGGAATGTGGAGTGATGGGTACGGGTTGAAGCCGGAGGTGGTTGCGAGTGTTGTTAGAGTGTGTTGCGAGATGGGCGAGGTGAGGATAGGGAGGGAGATTCATGGATTGAGTGTTGTGCTTGGGATGGTGTTGGAGTCGGGAGTTTTTGGGTACCGCGATGGTGGATTTCTATATGAAGTGTGGCAATCCTAGGTCAGCGTTTTGTGTTTTTGAGGAAATGAGGGTTAGGAGCGAGGTGCCATGGACCATGATGATTGATGGATGTGCTGCTAATGATGAGTATGGAATGGCTGTTGATTGTTTTATAGCAATGCAGGCCAAAGGGGTGACGGGGAATAGAGTGACGCTGATCTCGCTCATTCCAGCTTGTGCTAAAATTGGAATGACTAAGCATGTGAAGGAAATCCTCGGGCACGCTTTTCGCTTATGTTTTGAATAGGAGCTCAGTTTTCCTCATCAGCACTCGTTCATGCCTATAGCCAGTTCCAGGAAGCATCATCTTCTGGCATCATGTTCACGGAAAGATCGTTACAGCAAGATGCGAGATATTGTTATGTGGATCATTGGTGGCTTGTCTCGGTGTGGGAATCTCGTTGAGGCAATGAGACATTTCAACCATATGCAATCAGAGGGTACAATGCCAAACCATGTCATTGTCTTGGAGATGCTTTCTGGTTCAGACTCAGTTGCCTTGCTTTCTGCCCTCTCAGCTTGTGTCCATGCTGGCCTCTTCGAAGAAGTGCAAATAATTTTCGAGGAAGCAGTCCATGGATGCAATATTTCATTAGGTGTAGATCACTACGCTTGTCAGATAAATCTACTCGGACGAGCAGGTAAGCTAGAGGAAGCTTGCAATCTCGTGAGGCAGATGCCGATGGAAGCAAATGTTAATGTTTGGAGCTCGTTGGTATCGGCTTTGCAAGGACCACAGGAGGTTAGACGTCGCTGAAAGGTCGGCATCTCAACTTGTTAAACAGGAACCTGACAATGCCGCGAACTATGCATTGTTGAGCATGGTTTACGCAGAATCAGAGGATTGGGTGGGCGTCGAGGAAGTCAGGAGATTGATGAGAACAAAAGGGTTGAAGAAGTATCAAGGGCTCAGCAAAATAGTGCTTGAAAATGTTTAATCCAGGATCATGTTTAGCTTGTTCAGGTCTCTAATTATAGTTCAGCAAAGGTGCACTGCAGAATTTTGCTTGGCGGTTGTGCTTGGTCATGTTAAAATTCTTGTCTATATAACAACTTTTTGGATCGAGATCATTTGTTAAAGCAGCAAAATCTACTTGCCAATTTGAGTGATTTTTCACTATAGGAAGTACTAATCGAGGGCATAGCAAAGTCGTGCTTCGATTTCACAGTTTAAAGACAGCAACTATAGAGTCCATAGCGGATGGAGTCACAGATCTGTGTTTACAGATTCATCTTACTAATCAGTACTATTATTTTCCAGACAACGTTTGAATCTGTTAGCTCGATTTCTTTCTTCAAGATGCCAGAGCTGCATTTTGCTGCCTAAGCCATTTTTGAACCGGCGATTCCAGCAACATTTACCTTCTGGTTAGAATGGCAATCCAGCATGGGCGAAACATAGAGTCTGACCAAAAGGACTCTGCGATTGATAGGACTACAGCTAAACCATACATTTATGCCAGGAGCAAGAAATTCATCGACACATATTGTTGGCGGATCCTGATCCTGAAGCTCGACTGGATGGAGATTACAAAGAAGAAACGAGTAGGCAACCAGCCCCGTCCTCATGTCCGGCAATAGTAACTCAACTCGACTAATTGTCGATGCGTCTTTCTTGCTTGAAATAGTGAATGGAAATAAGAATCACTAGGATTCACTGAGGCGTAGTACCCATCCAGGCGTCTTCAATTTGTGTCCTTACCCACATAAGAATCACTCAGAGTGATGTCGAAAACTGAAGGATGGCACTTCAACATGTATGGTTCTTATCTACTAGCGTTCATCTGGGATCTCAAGTATAGCGTTCATCTGGGGATCTGCAAGTATAGCGTCCATCAGGAGATCTGCAAGCATAGGAAGGTCAGTAAAAACAGGTTTCGACCAGTACACATGAAGCTATGACAAGTAACAGAACTGTTGGTCCAAAAAAGAAAAGAATTTTTTTAAAAAAATAAAATAGAGCACTGTCACAGCATATCGTGAATCAGCGTGTTTAAACATTAACGAAGCACAAACTAAACATGAAATATTTATCTTCCTCGAAGATTCCTGTCGGGAGTCGAGACTCTGTATCAGGGTTCTTTACCCAAATAATGCCCAGTTATGTTAGGCGGCTCAAAGTCATCCATTATTCCTTTGCAAAGGAGCAAACACGGAAAAGAAAACGTGCCAGTGCTGATGCAATATTTGATCATAGAGTCATAAGTTGTGGCATCGCGATAAATACCTCAAATAGGCATAACCTCTTCATGTAACAGAAACCGTTAAATAATCTGTCACAGACTCACAAGTGAATTTATCTGGTACGAGACCTCAGCAAATCATGTCTCTTGTGAAAGTGCACATCTAACTTTCCCAGAACAATCCTTTCCTCGTTCCTATTATCTAATAGGTCAAGCAAAGCACTCTTTCTCCAACGCTGCACTCTGACGCAGCTTCTACTAGACTAAGAGGCGATTTGTTCATGTGGTAATCCTCTGAAGAGCACATCGAATACAAGCTTATGGTCTTCTTCAAGGCAGTTCCCTTAATCCTTGTAAAGGCGCATTACAGGCCACATGAATGGCAACAATTTCCTCTAAAATAACAATAGAGAGGCTCGGTGAAATAGACATGTCTGTGAAGATGCGGACTACCAACACCTGGATAGAAAGACCATATGAAACTTGACTGTGCATCTGAACGCAAAGCCATGGCGTAACTATTTCCATATTATGTTTTGACCTAGAAAGTCCACATATTTCACAACAATCTTCCAGGAACGTTAACGGGCGAAGGGTCAGAGGGAAACTCTAATGGATTGTTCTACTCGATACTAGTTTCAAGAGCACAATTAGCATCCGCCATGCAGCACATCAGCTCCATCAGAACTTCATATGTTTTCTCAGCTTCTCTGTGAGTGTTATCCTTCGTAAAGAAGACATGAACTTCATTTTGAATCTCAATCCGACTATGTCCAGGATCCTTTCTCATCCTAGAGCCCCTCATCAGTCCCCTAATTTCCGCAACGTTTCCCCACAATCCATGTGTCGCATAACAGTTTGACAAGACCACAAACTTTCCTGCATTGTCGGGTTCCAACTCCAAGAACTTCTTTGCAGAGCGTTGCACGAGGTCGACATTTCCATGAATCCTACAAGCACCAAGCAAGGCGCCCCAGACAGCAGGGTGATTCTTACATGGCGAGGTCATTACGAATTCATAAGCCTCGTGTAACCTGCCTGCACGTCCCAAAAGATCAACCATTGCCGCATAGTGCTTCGCCTTTGGTTGAATTCTATAAACGCTTTCCATGGAGGAGAAATACTTCCATCCCTCATTGACCAACCCTACATGGCTACAAGCAGATAGGACAGCCAGGAAAGTTATGGTGTTGGGATTGAAACCCTCGTCCATCATCGCATGGAATAGTTTGAAGACTTCTTTAACCTTACCGTTATGTCCATATCCCGATATCAAAGCACTCCATGTTATCACATTTCTATCTAACAGCTTATTAAAGACCCGATGACCGTCAAAAGGACAGCTGCATTTGAAGTACATGTCCATCAGCGCACTGTGAACCACGACATTTGACCCAATATTGCATTTTACCATCACGCCATGGGCTTGTATCCCTTTCTCTAGCAACGCCGATGCACTGCAGGCTCTGAATACAGAAGCAAACGTAAATTGGTCAGGAATCAAGCCGTTGTCTCTCATTTGGCAATACAGAGTTAAAGCCACTTCCTCAAATCCGTTTTGTGCACAGCCTGCAATCATCGCATTCCATGATATCAAGCTTTTAAGCGACAGTTTATTGAACATAGCACCAGCTGTTACCAAGAGCCCGGCCTTGGCATACAAAATCAACAGTTTAGTCTTCAGGTACTCATTAAGAGCAAATCCAATGACGGTCATTTGAGCGTGAAGCCGTCTTCCCAGTTCGTACTCTTTCCTGTGTATGCACTCTTGTAAAAGAAGAGAGCAAGTCTGCCACTCCACCGTGAACCCACTTCCGGCTAGTAATCGAACTGCTTCTCTCAAGCTTCCAGCATAGCATAAATCCTTCAGCTTCTTATCCAAAGAAAAGAAGCTATTCGTGCTCGGCCTGAAAACTGAAATTACCAAATGTGACAAACATAACCAGAAATGCAACACATCAAGCCAAACAATAACCTCAGCTAGTAACTACCACCAGACACTAGCAAAGTATTCTCTCTAAACAAAGCAGTGCCTAATCAAACCCAGAAAACACTGTTCTCTGTTCAATCTTTCAAAAATAAAACCCATAACAAGTAGAGAGAGCTCATCATAAATGTATATGGAATGGGTTATGACATTCATTGTCAATTGATTGTGAGATGAAATCTAAGAGGTGAGATATAGTAATATGATGTTGAGGATATATGGTGAGTTAGGTTACCCACATGGAACATAAAGAAAAAAAGAGAGACTATAATATATGTTTGAATTATCAATAGCCTATTAGCTTTAGCTTTTAGGTTCACGGCTGGGTTCAGTTCAGTTGATATATGTATTCTACTCAGTCACAACTGCGTGTTAGAATTCTCCTCTTAAGCTCTCCGTTTCAATCCCTACCTATGGTATCAGAACACAACATGCCCAAACGTCGTGGACCCAACTCCCATAATTCAAGCCAACCGAGGCATTTACATGAGGGGGTGTATAGATATACAATATCCTAAGGATTCAAGAAGCTCATAACTATCGAATAGAGATAAAATACATGAGGGGGTGTATAGATATACAATATCCTAAGGATTCAAGAAACTCATAACTATCGAATAGAGATAAAATACATGAAGGATCAGAAATTCATCAACTTTCCTGCCAATATGTCATCAACTTTCACATCGTTTCAGCTACATTACATATAATATCACAAATTCATTCAACACCAATGCAATTCACCAAATAAAAACTTCAACCTGTCATTGCCCACTTCATATCGAATGCGCCTAAGAACCGCCGAGGTCTTTCCAACAAACCCATCAGCCATCGAGCAGCAAAACCGCATAGAAACCATTGAAAGCAACAATCTTGGACCCAAAATAGAACTACCCAGATGGAAAAGATCAGGGTTTTCCAATACAGAGTGGGGATATCGGGGAATCGTGATCAAATGGGGTTTGAATTTGGGTGCAAAAAGGGAAGAAAAAACATAGGGTGGAATGAAATTGAGGGATTTCATTCTGGGTTGGGAGGGAATTGAGTTGATTGTTGAGTTCTATGAGCAAAAGGGTTGATGAGAAGTGGGATTCGAAGATCAGAGGCTGTGATACCTGTGGCCGCCATGACTCAGAGGAAGAGGGGAAGGGAAAAAGTAGGGTTTAGGGTTTAGTGGGATATGTTTTTTTTAAAAAAATTAACAAATAAAAAAACGGATATATGTTAGGGTCGTAAAAAAACTTGTTAACCTCAAGGCTCAATTTTGACTTGGCTCGTTAAGAGTTCTCGTTCAATTATTAAACGAATCGAATATGAATAAACTTTTTGATTTATTTAACTAAACGAACGAGTGAGTATACCCCTTTTCAGTTCAATTTGGGCTTGAGCTCGACTTGTTATGCTAAATAAGAGTTTGAGCTCGGGGTCGGCTGGATAAGAGTTTGAGCTCATTTTATATAATAATTAAATACTTATGTATGTATTAAATATAAACTAATTTCATAATTCATGATTTTTTTCTAAATTAAAATAAATCGAGCCTAAACGAATCCTTATCGAGTCGAGTCGAGTCGTAAACGAGCTCTAATGGACCATAAATGAACGAGCCTAAACGGGTCCTTAATGAGCTCGAGCTCGAGTCGAGCCTGAGCAGACCAAACAGTTAAACGAACTGAGACCGGCTCGACTCGTTTGGCTCATTTTACACTCCTAATGTTGACACATGTAAGATTAGATGTATTTAATATGAATTAATTATTGAGATTAAAACTTGAAGATAAATGTGCATAGGATATGAACATCATTTTAAATTTCCATCTCAACCGTTTAATTCATAAACACATATAAATTTAAGTGTGCAATGATATATATTCGTCACATCCTTGACAAATTAGTTTGTTTTTGGTTTGATTTGCGAACATGATAAGTTGGTAACAAGAAAACAGTATTGCAATGTCTATGAATTAATTATTGAGATTAAAACTTGAAGATAGATGTGCATGGGATATAAACATCATTTTACATTTCCATCTCAACCGTTTAATTCATAAACACATATGAATTTAAGTGTGCAATGATATATATTCGTCACATCCTTGACAAATTAGTTTGTTTTTGGTTTGATTTGGGAACATGATAAGTTGGTAACAAGAAAACAGTATTGCAATGTCTACTTGGTCTGGGTGATAAAAAACAGTCCAGTCAGTAATGTCAATTTGAGGTTATTTCTTATCTCGGCTTGATCCAAGTCGAGTTCAGTTAATAGATACTGAATGATTTAATTTGACGATAGCTAAAAAAATCTTCATGAATAGTACCATATGTTACTGTGTTAGATCGGGTACATCAAGCTCGTATCTTCAAACCTTGATTGAGAGTGGAGCTCTAACTTCCGAAGTTTGTTGAATAGTGTACCTCTTATAATGATATCGAGGAAGATGTACATAGTTACAGATCTAGTAATTTCACTCTTTGATGGTTAAATTCTGAGTAGTGATCGAGATAGTTGCTAGATGACTCCTTTTTTTTTTTTTTATTTGAAACGAAACCTTTTATACTTTAAGATAAACTTTATTTCTCCGTCGATTATATGATAAAATTGATCTTTCGATAAAATTGATTCGTCCGATAACCAAATGCTAGTGCCTCTTCCTACTCACAACAATCAATATAATCTATTGAACCAAACACATTTCTCGTTACCTAGTCTAACTTTTTATCTAACATCTCTAGCATGGCCTTCTTTGTCTAATCAGTAGTCGACACGTCATCGTTCGGATGCCGATTCGTCATTGGATCAAGTAGATAAGCTGTCAAAGTCCCTTTCTATCTTCAACTTTGGAACACATAAAATTGCTAAATGTTGTCCATTGTCGAGATAGAAATATACTAAGTCCTTGTTTGGGTTCTCTCAATACTCATCCATTTGCATGTGACTTTGTTGCCCTTTTCATCTCCATCTATGTTTTTTTTAAGCCCATCTATGTTTTAGTATTTGATCATGCATTGCATTGTCACACGCTTTCCATTATATGACAAAAAAAAGGTGTGATAATCACGTGAAAATTTTGGTTTTGGAACAATAACATAGTGCCCCTTGTGAAAAACTATCATCATTGTCTTATTACAAGAATATTTGTGACTATGATGTTATGTCAATCTAATATCATCTTTAAAAAATAACATTATAAATAATTTGAATCGATGATAGAAGACTTGTCATAAATTTAAACCATTGAATCACCTATAGGGTTGCATATGAGTTGAACCAGTTCGTGAGCTTATTTGGCTCGAATGATAAAAGTTTGATTCGAGTATCATTTATAAAGTTTGTGATTCAAATTTAAACTTAACTTCAGACTCATGGAATTAAATGAGACAAATTTGAGTGATCTATTACTCGATTTGATAGGTTTACGAGCCGACTCATTAATAAGCTCATCAAGTTAGTCGACTGTAGCTTGTTTAACTCTCGAATATATATATACATATATATTATTAATAAGCATATACATAATATTCAAGAGCTATGTAAACTCTCATAACTTATATTTTTTTTTTCTAAAAAACTATTATATCTTTATATATATTAATAGTATTATTATTGGGTGATTGTACGTCCAAATAAAATGATTTTTTTATTCCAAGTCAATTGACATATTAGTTTTTATTTTCAATGTCAATTAATCGATTTAAATTTATAAATAATAATTTTAATAATGATTTTTAAACTCAAATTTTATAGATAATGTGAATTGTTAATAGAAGACTTGATTTGACTCGAACTCGACTAAGCTTGAATGAGTATATGAGTCGAGCCTAACGATTTATAAAATAAGTTTGACAATCTCGACTCATGTTTGAATCAATTCAAATCCAAATATATTAACATCTTAAATAAATCGAACTCAATATATAACATTGATTTGTCCAGACTGTTTTACAGCCTTAATCATCTCACAGCTTTTAGAGGATAAAGTTCTTTTCTTTTCTTTTTTCCCTGCTAGTCCCTTTGCTTTTGCTATTTTGGTTTTGTGATGCACAAGTCAAAAGTGGGCCAAGTTGGGCAACATGTACACAATTGGATTTGTAATTATACAGTTATCTTCAAGGGGTCCTTGTGGATCCATAATGCACTTTAATTCTAGAAATGTACACCACATAAAAACACAAAGTTCTTGAGAGGTTAAATGATTTCCATAATCTTGATTAGTTAGTAATTGAATGAGGAATCGTAACCCAAAATGATGATAACACACATGTGCAGGAGTGGAGCAAATTAGCTGGCTATTCCTTTTGTTTAAAAAAGTAGTTATAGGAATTGATTAGAGTATTAATTAATAATGGAGAGGTTGATGAGAATATTAGTGGTGGTGACAAGTGATCAGAAGTCATTTATGTATTTTGCCCCCCGTGAGAAGGAAACAAGCATGTTGTTGTCTTTGTAATCTAACACTTGTTTAAACATATGTTAGTAATGAGACATATACCACTTGCTCCATCATCAAATGTTGGCACAATGACATATCAACTTACATAATAACATAGGGATCATCCCCATCCCATGATAAACCGTCCAACTAATTCCTCTAAGAAAAAAAAATGTCAAAGAATCAAAATCTGTTGAGTACGGAACTACTTTGTGGTGATGAGTCCGTCAACGAAAATTGATTTAAAAGATCTTTCGGATTTACAGGTTATTCGATTGATCAAAATGAAATTTTTCGAAATTTTCTTTTGAAAAAACTTACATAATAACATGAGCTAGCTAGCACCATCCTCCTCACTGCCCCTATAATGTTGAAAGTTTCCCCTTAATCTGGATCTTTGCATCATTGGATCATAAACACAAGTTTGGATGTATCATGACATTATATAATTTGTTATTATTATTTAGTTTAACTTGTGTACCTTAACACGTTAAAAAACGTTGATTAGGTGATGAATAATTTTGCTTCCTAACAATGTGATCAGGCAATCTGTTATCTGTTAAAAAACAGGAATCTTCTGTAATTGATAAGCCTTTTGATAGAGATTAGTCAGAATCGATTCTTCGCTGGACCATGTGTTTACTTTATATTGGAAGATTATGCAACTAGAGTAATGGAATCATCAAATCAGAAATCTGACTTGTGGAATAAAATAATAACACTAAATGATTCACGAGTCAAAACTCGTGATTATTATTTTTGTGAAAATATAACCAAGAATTTGACATTCTATCTAAATGCTAGAGATTTTGAAGTCTCAAGGGATAAGACTTTGAGCATGCGTATTGATTAGGAAAGAAAGTAATATTTTGTTTATCTTGTTTTTCTTATATGCTATATTTGATCATAATAAAATGAACTATTAAATTTGCCTTAATATTGCTATGTATTATGGTATTTGTATGCTTTCTAAATTGTTACACTATCTCTGTCAGTATACAGTATTTATTGTCAACTTTAAATTCTAACAATTTGTGTAGCTATCAGCCTATCACTAGTTACTAACGGAAAATTCACTACTGCCACTAAAAAAAACTGCACCATTGTGCGGCAGAATATTTCGGTCGTAAAAAGGAAAAAATCCGTCCCAACAACTAGCATCGTCATGATTTTGCGAGAATTTGTCAACAAATTTAAAATTAATTACGATGAATTGATTTTTTTTCGTCACAAATTATTGTTTTAAAATATTATTTTATTCTACAACGGATTCCATCGTAAATAGTTATTTAAATAATAATTAAGTAAATACAAATAATGCATCTTACGACGGAATCCGTCGCAGAATAACATCAACGCTGCGACGAAATCCGTCGTAGAAATAGATATAATTAATTTTGCTTAATTATATTATGCGACGGGAAAAAAATAATTGAAAATTGAAAAAACTCACTAAGATGTACATGTTTAACAAATATAATTTCGAATTAAATATGTATAAAATGCAAATCAAAATTGTATACAATATAAATATAACATAAACATGTATATAGTACAACAAAATGCCAATGATCGATTAATCCGGGATGTCATTCCTCCGAAGGACAGGAATCATCGTCTGGACCAAAGGGAATCTCGGCATATCATTGTCTGGACCGGAGGCAATTTGGGTCTGGATCCACTCCATAACCCGTTGCTGGATGAGAACTTACTGCTGCAGCGACTAATGCTCCAGAGCCACGAGCAGATTGTGACTGTGACCTGGAGATAGCAGACAGCTGGCTATTCGGATAGAACTGACTGATAGTCGACCCAATCCCGTGATCCTTCCCTTCTGCGGTTTTGCGACCTCAATGTATGTCTAGGAAGCTACGGCAAGTTTCTCCAAGGAGGTCTCCATATTCATAGATGAGTCGCCCTGCGACTTCGGATATTGAGCAAATTGCTCCAAGAATGAATCCTGCGAATTTCATAATTACGAGTTAGCGAAAAAATAGTTTATAATTATAAAAGTAACAAATTGTGAAATATATAACTTTAAAAGTAGCTATTTCATCGATCATGAGAATGTCAAATAGTGACTTTCCCGCTAGTATTGCCTCCAAAATACTCGAAGTACCCGGCTTCTTGTGGGTCTCCACGAAGATCTCGAACTCCGTCGTCTTTCTCTTCATACCAACCTCTTGAAAAATATTTCAAATAATTAATATGACAAGGGAGTGAAATAGATGATGCCAAATAATTTAACTTAAATGTAAATATTTATCATTCTCTTTGCGACGACGAGGATGGACACACAACCCTGGATGTGTGTAGCATGTCCCTGATATCGATTCCTTTAATTAATTCTCGATCTTTCCAAAATATCAGGGGACATGACGTATCGCTCGATGAGACGGATACCCACATCGGCACTGATCCAATGGACTGGACATGACTTAATGTCATCGCAGCCCTGAAGAACCAGTCGCACCTTGTACACCGAGTTCGGCATACAGGCATCAAACATATCCTCTCAAGCTGCACGAACTTGGGAATCCCAAGTGAAAAAAATCTGCAAATAAAGAAAAAATAGCTTAAGAAAAAAAATCTGCAAATAAATTATATAATTATATATATATATATCAGAATAATTAAAATATGAATATAAACGAATGAAAAATTAAACTTAAACATAAACCCACAAAATTTTGGACATACGATCGCAAATAATGGAAAGAACCTTTTCAAAATTCATCCATTGCTCCTTGGAGAAAATCTGAAATGAATAGGACAGAGATATCAAACATCGGCGAGACTTAGAAAATAAAAACAACTTACCTCAAATGCAAGAAAACATAGTCTGCCTACCCTATAAATTTCGGCAGAAAATATTGCCTTCAAAGTTACAAACCACCTTATGTAGATACTTTGAGCGTGGGTAGAAAGTTCATAGATTTGTTTGATGGGAAAATTACATATAATACAGTCAAAGTATTATTCGAAAGCATTTAATTTTATTGATGTTTCAGAAAATACATTCAATATTTTTTTTCAGTCATTGTTTAGTAGGGGTTTATATTTTATAAGTTTTAAATACACATTTTTATAATTAAAAAGAATTAAATATTTTCAATCTATAATTGAGAAGGATTAAATCTTCCTAGATTTATTTAGTAATAATGTGCCCAGCCGCACGCACATAATACATATACGTTTATATGTTTATTATAGCTATATGCAATTTGTTTTGATAATACCACTCTTTTTGTACAGATGAGCTGATAGCGACGATTTTTATTACTGATATCATTCCACAATATTTGTAGTAGGATGCCTATGCCTAGATCTATGAATGAGGGCTTGAACTCAAAGGTATCTTCTCTTGGAGAAATATATCTGTGCATGTCTATTAAGAACAACTTTGATTTTGTAAAAGCAATTGCTTAGCTCAATAACACAAATTGTACTACTAGTACTTATAAATATATTTTGGCAATGTTAGATATTCTAGTACTTATTTGCAAGCATAAATGGAGTTCTCGTTTAGGTTGATAATTAATAAAATTCACTGTAACAAACAATCACGACAAATGTTATATCCTATTTGTCCTAAATTAAATAAAACATCAAAACTATTCACGTAAATGAATGAAAGGATTCAATATTGGTTACTTTTACATTTTTATCATCGATGGTTTGTGAAAGGGAAAGAAAAAAGAAAAATAAAGATGAAATATTAGTGGGAAAAATTGATATAATATAAAATAAAAATAATATAATAATGTTTTTGTTAGAAAACGTTTCTTTTTTAGATAGTGTTTTATTTTTTTGAAACGAACAAATAAATTATTATTTTTCAGACGTATGGGAGTATTAGCTTGATGAAAGGGTTTGATGTGTTCAGCCAGCAAGTTGAAGTAACTGCAATGCAATCGAAATATTGTGTAAATCCCTAGTAATTTTTGGATAGTTTCCAAAGCTATATACAGTATTGAAGAAGAGAGTACTAATATCAATATTAATATTTCTTCAAACCCTTGTCCTAAACAATTTAACGTCATATAGAGTCAATCAACAAGAGTACGCAATTAGAGTTTGTAATCAAAATGTTCAAGATGAGAAGCACGACTATTACTCCTTACAAAATGCTTGATATTACAAGAGGGTATTCACACATGTAATTTGTTCATATTAATTATCTTATAGATCTAAACAATTTTTTACTTCAATATCATGATAATGATCAATATAAGGACTTGTTTTTGGATTCAAAACACAACCTTCAATTTTCATGTTTTGAGAATAAGATCTTGTGACCTCAAGCATCCGGTAATATATCGACATTCTTGAAACTATGCGACCATCACTGGACCACAAAGCGTAAACAAGATGTCACATTCTTAACCTATTAAAGAATTCAAATTTACCTAAAATCTTTTGTCACCCATTGAAAAAATATGTAGAAAAAAGATGGTACATATTAAAAAAAAATTAGAAAATCAATGGAAAAAAAGGGGGTCATAATTTTGAAATTCAATTTTTAAAAAATAAAGAACACAAAACAACCATTGAAGTCACCATCGTTCTTCTTCTCCTCTTCTAGATGAAGAGGATAGCCAAAGCTAGCTCTTCTTCGTCTGCGTCCCCTTTCTCTCTCACATCTATGTCTCTTCATCCCCCATTTTAGTTATATTTAGATTCATATACATTCAAAAAATCAATCGATCGATGGATTCTTCATCTGAATATCAAACTCAAAAATCCCATTTTGATTTCCCATTAAAAAACGTGAGGGGAGGAATATAGAGAGGTGAAAAGGGGGATTGCCTCTCTTGTTATGCCTCCTCTCAGATCTTGAAACCTCTCAAATTTTCGTCTGGGTTGTCCCGAAATCGGTATATATTGTCTAAATTGATGTTTTGCGCTTGCAAGTGTTGAACTTTTTGGTGGATTTTGATGGGTTTTGTTGATTTGATTGGTTTCCTGTTGCTTTTTCCTGTGTTATGGGATTGTTGATCATTGATCTGCGACTGACCCATTTGAGATCTGACGGTTTTGGATTGATCTGAGAATACCCTTTTGTTGTCTGATTGCTGATTCATTGAAATGTGAGGGAAATTGATGGACTTGATTGATTTTGAGGTTACCGATTTGTTTTGTTGATTCCTATTTCTGTGGGCGTTCTTTGATTTTGATTGGGATATTAGATTTGGCCGATTCGATTCGAGCAGATTAGTAGATGATTTTCTGTATTGGAAGATTATGTGCTTTCAAGCAAATGTAGAAGAAGTGTTTTGCTTTTGAAATTTGCTTTCGAGCGAATTAGATGATGGGCAAATGATGTTTATGCAGATAGATAGGGGATGGAGCCAGGGAAGCTTTTCGTTGGTGGGATTTCGTGGGACACGAATGAGGATCGGCTTAGGGACTATTTCCAGAACTTTGGAGAGGTCTTGGAAGCTGTTATCATGAAGGATCGGACCACTGGCCGTGCTCGTGGTTTTGGATTCGTTATCTTTGCTGATCCGGCTGTTGCTGAACGAGTTGTTAACCAAAAGCACATGCTTGATGGTAGAACAGTGAGTTTCTGCTCCATAGATTGGTCTCAATGTGCATATCTTGCTAAATTTAGTCGAGACCGACTCTTCTTATGCTTGGAACATTTGGCATTTATAATTGCCTAAGGTTGGATGTTGTTTGTCAGATACTGTTTCGAGTAGGAAGCACACTTAAAGGCTTTTTTACAATTGGATTCCCAAAAATGTTCTTCATATAATTTGATTGTGCTTTGATTTCGATTTTGTGCAAAGTAATCTAGGTTTGCTTATATGGTACTCGAGGTAGAGTGTGGTGGGTAACAGGCATGATTGTGCAGCAGATTAAATTGTAGATGATCTCTGCTCATCAAAGTTGAAATCACTGGAATCCCTTGCTTGAGTCATGTAGAAATGCTTCATCTGATGGGAGCTAGATGCCATGTAGGTAGTGATACATATGTGCTGGTGTCACGTACCAGGATCGATCAGGTTAAATTATTTATGAACTCAGAATGATTTCTTTGGATAAACTCTTTCCAAAAAAGCAAAATCGCTGTCATCATGTAGCTGATCACGCTTAAAAGTGATTTTATTAATATGTTAAAGGCAATGTGAGCAATGCTTGGTGGGAGAGAGTAAAAAATCTCTGTAGGAAACTTAGATTTTGGTTTTGTTGTTTCAACTAATGGTTGTTCAACTCCTGGTGTGGATTTTCTTGAACTTGTATATCAAAAAAGTAAGCTTAGTTTCTTTACTTATTTGAGCATATTGGTGCTATCTACTCATTGTTATATCTATCGGCTTGCAAATATGATTATTAGAAAGATACCTGTTCTTTCCCTTTGCAGGTCGAAGCGAAGAAAGCTGTTCCTAGGGACGATTCAAACATGTCTTTCAAAAGCAATAGCAGCATTCATGGATCACCAGGTCCTGTTCGAACCAAAAAGATTTTTGTAGGTGGTTTGCCTTCCTCCATCACGGAGAGTGACTTCAAAAGGTACTTTGATCAGTTCGGAATGATCACAGATGTCGTAGTGATGTATGACCACAACACTCAAAGGCCAAGAGGCTTCGGCTTTATCACTTTTGATTCAGAAGATGCCGTAGAAAGAGCATTGGTTAAAACCTTTCATGAGCTTAATGGCAAGATGGTCGAGGTGAAACGAGCTGTTCCTAAAGAATCCTCTCCAGGTCCTATCCGGAGTCCCTTCAATGGAAGCAACTTTGGCATGGGAAGAATCAGTAGCCTACTCGGAGGCGGTGCTTATAGTCCGAGCTTTGCTGGAGGTTATGGGGTTAGGATGGATGATAGACCTGGTCCAGTTTCAGTTGCACGAACTGCGTTTCCTTCATTTGTGACGCCTGCTTTTGGAACATTGAACTCTGAGCCAAGAATGAACGCAGATATCGGAAGTTTCATTTCTAATTTTGGCCATGAAAGGGGATCAAATGCATCGTATCTTCGCAACAACTATGTCGATTATGAAGGGATGAGTGACGGTAATGGTTTGAATTCTAATTCAACATACTGGAGTTTGTGGGGGAAAGGGAACAATGACAATGCTACTTACTCTCAAGACTCTATTGGTCTTGCAAGCCTCAATGGGAACATAGGGGCACGGTCCCTCGATAGTCCTCGAGCCATCTGGGGTTCCTCTTCTGGTACAAGTCAATCTATGGGGATCGACTCTTTTTACAGCAACAGAAATCTCGGTTATGATCGTGAAGACATCAATCTTGCATCTAGAGCAGGCTTATACGGCAAGAGTGTAAATGGTATGGCAAGTGCATCGTCGTACTCATCGTTTAGCGGTGATCATGAAGCTAACTTTGATGGATCTTATGGTAACAATGATGATGCCTCTTGGGCTCCGGCTTCTTCGGAGTTCAAGGGTTCTGATCCTTTTGAGTTTGGGCTCGGAATTGGAAATGCTACCACAGATCTTCTGCACAAGAACCCTGCTTTATGCTGGTAGTCATGGCATTGTTGATAGACACTCGGATAGAGGTCAGCTCTCTCCCTTCTCCTCCCCTCTCCGCCTTAAAATTAGTGACAATAGTGACATCTTGAACAGGAGAGTCTGATGGATATCGGACTTCTTAGGCTACTGTTTTTGGAATCTGGCTTTGTTATTAGATGATCAACCATTTTGCAAAATTCAGCTTCGGAATATTTAGTGCCTAAGGGGACTTAATGAGAAAGCCAAACAGGACCAATGGAAGTGCCATTGACATGGGAATGATTAGGACCTCATGCACCCTTCGAACTAGCATTATGCCGTTACATTTACAGTTGATGGCCTCTCCGTTTTAGGTCCTGATATAAGCACATCCTCCCCTGCGTGGGTCAACCACAGAAATCTTTTTCCTCCTTTCTATGTTATGCAACCTCTCATGTAGAGTTGCAATATATTCATACCAACTCTTGAGCTGATTTTTTCTGCATACTGATTTACAGGTTGCTGATCCTTCCTGCATACTGATACTTCTGCAACTTTTCGTCTATGTTTTCCAGGGATTGCTTGCAACGATGATACAAGCTTTCAGACACGGAGAAAATGTTCATGTTCCTAAGTCGTAGGAAGACGATTCCTGAAGCTGACTCGTCATGGCTGTTGTTTGTTAGATTGTTATAGAGTTGATCAGATTTATGCGTTCAAAACTCTTCTCGTAAATGAGTTCCCAAAGGAAGACTCAATGCGTGAACACTCGGGGGTTCATTTCACATAGGTCGTGGTTCAATTTTTGTTGGGGTTTTTGTGAGGTGTAAATCGATATTCAGGGACGTATATTTACCTATATATCTATACCCTTTGTAATGTGCACGTCCATTGACTCAACGATATACAAGCATGAGATGTTCAGTGATGTTTCTCGACATTGGAAGGAGTTTGATATCTGGTGTTCTATGGTTAGTTGTTTGTGACCAAATTCACTTGAGAATGCATACGATTTGTCTGTTTCGAGGAGGGATTGGTTGGGATTTTTAATCCTGGATAAATAGTTCTAAGATATTTGTTCTCGGATTATTTATTATCCTGTATTTGTTTCGGACAACGTAATCACTCTGAATAAGATTATTTAGTCTAGTCCAATGTCCTAATTCATCAAAAAAAGAAAAAGAAAAATAGTGTTAAATAAGACTGATTTGTATACAAATAGTTCCCGCGATTATTTATCACCTCCTCTTTGCCACTAATCAGTCCCTCGTATGGGTTAGGGAGGGTAACTTATCACATCCCTTTGAACACCATAAGTGATAAGCGGTAAGGAAAAACTATTAATCATATCCCAATCATTTTATCCTAAGTAATGTGAGGCAAATTTTCAAACATGTCGCAAGTGCAATAGTTATATTTGATAGCTTAAAGTTTGAAAATATATAGATAATTTTTCTTAACTTGAAAAAGACCTCAATGTTTGCACTTAAGCCTCATTTGATACCACAAAATAAAAAATAAAATATAATTATTAATCCCAATAATCTTGTTTTTGATAGGCAAAATGTATCGGGGATTAACAATCCCGTCAAGTAGGATATGGGCTCTTATTTCCTTCATTGTCTGTGCTCGTCGTTGGCCCCCGACCATCGCCATCTTCGCTCGTCGACGATCACTGCCGTCGAGCACTCGTCTACGCTCGCCGTCAATCGCCAACCGTCGCCCATCTTCGCTCGCCATAGGTCGCTGACCGTCGTCTGTCTTTGCTCGACGCCGACTAGCCCATCCCATGACGCTCACGATTGACCATAGTCGTCCAATGGTGACCATCACCACTACTAACTCTTCTCACTTTTTTTTTTTTGTCACTTTTGTCCTAGTATATCAAACGATCACAACATGTCAGGATTGGATATATAAACGTTTGGATCAACAATGAAAGGATTATTAATATCTTTATTAATAAAGAGGTTTTACTCTATCTTGTATACTAATTGAGGTTTTAATTTGTTGAAAAAACCTTGGAATAGGATCATCTATACATTGCACACGCAAAATTTTATATTATCAAGGATATGGTTAAATTCACAGAAGAAATAATTAATTTCATAATAATTTTTTTTGATAAATTTATTTTTTCATTTTAAAACATAAATATTTTAAAATTAAATTTAAAATTAAATTATTTTTTATTATCAATTCATTTTTCCCACAGCTTATTTTCATCAAAAATCAACGCACCGTAACAAACATAATTTAATCATTTTACGGTAAAAAAAGAAAAAGAAAAGACAAGTAGCGTGGGCCCAAGCAACAAAAGTGATAGAAAACGGGACCCTGCAAACAATAATTTTAAATGAAAAAGTATGCGACAATGTGTGGCTGAATACACATGGGAATCTCTCTCCGCTTATCCACATTTGGTCGCGCCACGACACGCGATCGGTACCTCTCACGGTCTCGATTCGTCTCAATATCAATCAATCCACTCGGCCCACTGAGATCAATGGCTCACTCCTGTCACTGATCCGGGCCCATCAGCCCCAGAATGTTGTGGCCCACTAAACAAGTCATTGGGGCCCATGGCCCATATATGGATGAAATTTGAAGTTGACATTAAGCATTGTGATGAAAGACTTTAGAAATCATAGTTCCGTGATAAATATCGAATCTACCCTCAGAACGAACGAGGGTTTATTTGATATTATTTGTGTTTTAGTTTTGTTATATTGATTGATGAAATAATTTTTTTTTCTTATTTAATTTTTGTTTTTGAATTGAATTAAAAAAAAGAAGAAAATATTAAAAATGATTTTTATTTATTATTTTTTGTTTTATTTTGATACAATATTTAAGATCTCATTTATGAAAAAAAATTATTTGATATTAAATGATTTTAATTTTTGTTATTAATTTTGATTTTTATAATTATAAACAACAATATCTTCTTGTCTGTTTTGTTTCTCCGGTTCAATTCTATTTGATAGAACCTGTGTTGGGTTGGATCGGCCGCTGTGGTTCAAGAAAGGCCTATTGGGCCCTTAGCGGACTTCTGCATATGAGTCCAGCCGAAGTGTGTAGAATCAGCCCAGGCAGTTATGATTCCCTCACGGCCCAGGAGCAGTTTATTCTCTCGAGAGCCGAATCAGCCCATCACAATTGGGCTTCGCAGCAGTTGCTTGCTTTCAACAACAGACAAATGCATGGGCAAAAATAATCCCTATAAAAAATAAGATATACCTCATTTTAATTCTGTTTCAAATATTATTTATTAATGTTAAAATATTGAATCCTGATCACATATTTGAGAGATCGGTTGATTACCACCTAGGGTTGCTTGCTTCGACAAATCAAGGAGAATACATCGATGTTCGATTCATTTCCTATATATTTGCTATATGAGTTACGACGTTGTTACTATCATGGATGTCACAATAGTTTTTAGATAGGCTTGGGAAAGATATTGAGATTACGAGATAATGCCCGATGAAAGGAGATTGCTCCATTGCAAGATCACAAATTCATCTCTTATCTTGGGAAAAAAGAAGTCTGATAAGTCCATGTCTTCGACGATAATGACATAGCACAATTCTTGTTATATTTTTCCTACTAATCATAGACTTGATATTTGTTAGTTTTGAGACCCGTGTTTCACACTAGTAATGACCCCCCCCCTTTCCAAAAAAAAAAAAATTTAAAAAATAATTCTTTCGTATAAAATAAATTATGATATATTATTAAAAATATATATTTCTTCAATTTCAATTTAATATAGATGTTTTGACATGTCACGAGAATTTTATATGTGTGTTGAATTTAATAGATGTTGATTTTTTTCATTGTGAGTGAGTGAGAATGAAAAAAGAAGGAGAAATGATGAATTGATGTGATATAAAATAAGAATATTTTGATAATTTTGTATGAAAAAAATTTACAAATAAAAAATATTTTATTTATTTTAAAACGATCTAAATAAAAAAAAATTCAATCAATTTAAGACAGAAGATATACGTTTCAAATAAATTAAAATACAATATTTTTGATACTATCATGCAAGTTTAAAATGGCATATAACTCACAATATCCTTACTAGTATTAAATCATTTTCTACCTCATAATTTTTTCTTTTTTATCCATTCATAATTTATTCTCTCACCCATAATAAAATGACATAAGATCAATATTATTGATTTATTTTTAAAAATAATTATATGAAATAAATCCATCATAATTTATTGAACCGAAGGAGAAAGAGTATCTCTCAAACACGAAAACTTGGATGGACCCCAACCGCAACAGTTGGGCCTTTGTCGTTATGGTCTTTCCCAAAAAGCCCAAAAACGACACCACCACAATCACAACCAGTCGTTATCCATCTCCATAATCGATCTCCTCGCTCACCGATCCCAAATCCGACAAGTGTCAACAGAAACCTGCAAAACCCCACAAGCAGGCAAGCGAGCAAGCGGGCAGCATACTCATATAAACACTCACTTGTAGCATAGAGAAACATCAACTTGTGTTTCATCATTTATTCACACAAAACAGTAAAAAAAACCAACTATACTTTCAGTTTCAGATTGAAATTGAAATTCGTCTCTCAACCGCCAACCACTCGACGCCGCCACCGACGCCGGTCAATTCAAGTGTTCGAAGCAGCCTGAACCGGAATCGGGAGAGGCTTCGGTTTTTTTTGGCTGCAGTTTTGGGATAATTATAGTTCCGGGTATGCATTATTGCTCTCTAGACTTACTTGATCTATGTTTTAATTGGTAACTCAATTGCTTATCGATGATGATGACTCTTTAAAAGCGATGAATATTTTATTGACTGATTGTTATTCGGTAATACACACGTACATGATATCAGAGCCAAATTTAATACTAGTGCAATATAGTAGTGTTGGATTTGAATGCGATTTATGTCTTGTCGAGTACTGTAGATTATTGATCTTTGGATGTGAATTTATCGTGCTTGGATGGCTGTTCGATTAGCACGGTTTGGTCGGTGAATTGCTTTGTTTGTTTGTTTTGATGTTAAGCAATGATTTGATTGCCTGCATGCCTTCATTTTCTCTGTTTTCAGTCAAGCAGTGATGGATGATGAGTAGGTTGTTCAATTGATCATTTTTTTTATTCGAGCATATCCAATGCAATAGACAAATAGAGTGTTATAGTTAAAATTTACCTGGAAGTTGAGAATATTGCACTGTTTTTGCATGCTATAATTTGAGTTTTGCCAAATCAAATGCCATATATATCAAGAAAAATAGCTAAAGTCATTGTATTCCACCACTCATGAATTTTGGTGCACAAATCTCAAAGCTAGGCATGAAAACATTATAGACATATGTGGCCTTTTCCTCCCCGTTGATTTACAAGAAAGACATAATATAACATGGGCTTCCATTAGAGTAGCATTGTTAAATTTTAACAAAATAACACTATTTATAGTCAAAATATGACTTTGTCTATTGCATTATACCATGTCCCATTGGATATGCTCTTACTTGTAAAAAGAGAGATGCCTACAATAGCAGTTTTTTTTTGAATTAGTACCACATCGGGCAAGCTTGTTGCCGTTACGGGATATTGATAAAAAAAAATTAGCAAAAGCTAAAAACATATTTGACAATCCAGATGATCTCGTCATATATATTTAATAGGCTTTGTAGTAGTTTTTTGTCTGAGTAGTGTCACACCCTAGATCATAGGAATTTTTATCACCCCTCGATGATAGGATTTTTTTATCACCGAATTAACTATCATTGACAAAATCATTAGCAAATAATATAAAAACAATAAATCGAACAAGGGTTTGGGTGAAAACCAGGGGTAAAAGATTTAGGCCAATTATTTACGTATTCTTCCTTCACTGGTCTCCCATTGGGTGATTATAGATGATTAGTCTCAGTCAATGAGTCAAATTTTTATGTCCTAGGCATATTGATTATCTAAGCAACATGTGCATATCCTGATAATGTAGTTTGAAAAAGTTATTTGACAGTTCCAAAACATTGAATAAATGAGAATCTTTCACTTTAAACGAATGATCTGGTATACTCTTAGGTGGTGGGAATCTTTCACTTTAGACATAATTTGGACTCTTTGAGGTGAGTTTTGTCACTTTTACCTAATGCTTCCTTCATCCCATTATTTTTGCATCCTTCTGTCATATTAGGATATCTCAAATTGTTTACAACGTTTTCATATTTGAACAGTTATATGTAGTTAGGAATTAAAGGAGATGGAAAGAAAACTTATGTCATTGAGAATTAGAATTGGAAGAGAAAGACGATGAATTTAAATTTGTGTGCATTCGATCAATATTACGAACATAGAGAATACGGTTTTATCAGAACATGCTAATGACATACTAGCATATCGCATCATTTTTTTTTCGGGATGTGTGCATATCAGATAACTCAGAATTGGGGACCTCATTTTGGTTGTGAGTTCCTAATGATAATTACCTTTGTTAACTAACGCCATGATTTATGTAAGGCATTTCCAATATTGGATTTTCATTAACAAGACTCAAACTCAACACAAGATGTTAGCGAAGATAGTTGTTTATTTACAGATGTTTGTGAAGTAACTCTTTAATTGTTGGCATCCAGTATACGTGGAGGTATTCATTCACGAGCAAAAACTGAATGAGAAAAATCATGTTCTTGGTGTATTCGAAGTCTAGCAGAATTCAGGAATCAAGAAATAATTCATTACTCTAATTTACCTACGGCCGGTTCACCTTGATGATTCATATTACCTTCTTTCTTTGGAAGTTAGACACAGATTGCAGACATTTAACCCCATTTAGACTTCCTAGCAAACATGATTGTACTTGTACTCTTTTTAGGTGGTGCACTGCGGTTGACGAGTTCATACTAATCGAACCGACACTTTTGATTAAAGGTCTTACAAATAACCAAGTTCTTCTATCTACTGTCCGTGAAATCCGTTTCGGTGTTTGAATGTCATCCTGCCTATTAGGAAAAATAACTTTCGGGTTCCTTTCTTCTTTGCCAAAAATAAAAGGTGCTTCCTTTTCTAGAATCATCAATCCAGCTATTAGACCTCCTCAATTCATTGCATTGGCGATTGTCTTTAAGATGTCGAAATCATAGATTCTTGTCGTGTTAGGCTTATGTACATTTGGAGGAAAAGTGTAACACAAGGAAACAGTACACGCAAAAGGGCTGTTGTTGATATCTCAAGTCAGTTTGCATATATCAGGTAAGTTTCTTAGAATGCTTTGTCGGGTCTCGATCTATGCAACGTTTTGTTCTCTATCTATGATCAATGGATCTTGATTGCCTTTGTGTGATCATAGGATCTTGTTTGCTTTTGAGCTCCATGGTGTAAATTTTTGTCTCCATGCCGAATTATTTTTCACTTAGCTTCTTTCGTTCACTCAATCACTCGTGATAAAGTATATCGTTCATAAGTCATATCTATCTTTATCCTCAATTGATTTTGAGTAGAAACACAGTCTCCTTTATGATCACTGAACTAGTCAATTATGATCATCTTTCAATGTCTCTTGCCTAAAGAACATGAAATTTAATTTTTTTCATTCAGGTCAAACACTCAATGCACTCTTAATCAACACTTAAAAAAACCCAAACTTTATCTTATCTAATCTCCAAAAAAAGTTACTACCAACGTTTTCATTCCTTAAATCTGGTTTTAATGTTTCTCATTTTCTCTTCCTGTTTTTTAATTTTCAGAAAATTATACAAACATACAAAAATCCAAAAAAATTTACAAAAACATATATATGAAAATAAAATTCCTCACATATAATTTATCCACTCTCCTACTTCCCCCTCTATCCCTCCTCCTCCTCGACTCCAATCCCTTCACCAACGACGCCACTGCACTTTGATTGATTACCTCACCTCGCCCCCGTCGTGATGCCTCCTCCTTCGGGAACTGCGGAGATGACAACGAAAGATGCAATAATCGCGTGGTACAGAGTCGAGTTCGCTGCATCGAACATGATCATCGTGATCTGTCCTTTCCTTCTTGACTTAATTTCTTTTACCACCAAACCTAACCTCTCCACTTCACCACAAAGTCCTCAACCGCTACATCAATGGGTTTGAAGATGCGGAGTCTGCCTCAGTTATTGATTTTTTTTTATGATCGGATTATCGTTGATCGATTCTTATGGTGCTCAACGATATCTCCATCCTCGCATCTCAAGTTCGGTTTGAAGAGTTGTTGTTTTTAATAGTTTGTTTGATTCTAAATAGAGTTGGTGGTTTTGTAATGCATTACCGGAAGAGATGAGAATAAGAGTGGGGTTAGGGTTTAATTAATTGACGCTCAGTGTTTTTTTCTTATGACGTCATGTTTTATTGTTCAGGATGTTTTATTGTTCAGGCGCTCTGCTTAAAAAAAAAATGTGAACAAAAAAATGCCTTGAGAAAAACACAGAGCCCATGAAGAAAAAAACGAAAACAGAGCGTCTCTATAAAAAAAACACATAAACGGTGGTGTAGGATTTCGGGCAAGATTCCGACAGCGGTTGGGTCATGGTAGGGATTGGGCTATCATTGGGATGGAGATGAGAATAGGGTTAGAGATTTAAATAAGATGGATGAATTGTATGTTTTTCGAATTTAGATTGGTTGTGTATGTTTTTGGTATTTTTATAAATTTTTGTATGTTTTAGGTAATTCATTCTTTAATTTTGCTTGTTATTTGTTGTTGCAGTGGATAAGGATCTTTGCGTCATAATTGCTATTTTACCATTTCTATTTTTCAAACAGGGTTTTCAGAAATTGGTATTTAATCCAATTCAGTCACAAGAAGGAAAAAAATTTCATTTTTGTGAGAAAAAAAGAGGGGAGGAAGTGATAAAATGGCAAATTAGGGTTTGATTATTGTCCTATTTGTAAAGGATTACTTTTTTTTTCTTTTAGTCCAAACAGTGAACAATCTCATTTTCTTTTTCTATTCAGTGTATCGCCTGAGATTTTCTCTTGGAAGTGAGTATTTTTTCTAAATAAAAAGTTGCATTTTTTCGTTTGAAAATTTTCGATTTTGGGATGATGAGATTGAATATGCAATAGGGGGGTTGTTGCAATGGAAATGTGGATGCTTTTGGGTTTGTGAATGATTTTTTGATTGGTGGTTCTGTTAATTTCATATTGGAGTAATATGATAATCACAGAAAGTATGTTCGATATGGAGTCCGATGTAGCTTTATCGACGGTAAGGATTGTATTTGAGGGAATGTTTGTATTGTATGATTTTTTTGGATGATCAGGTAAAATTTTAGTCGTGACCACATGGTCTATATGAGCTTGCCAAGTGGATGGAAAGAATGTATTTGAGGGACTGTTAGTATCGCCAATTGGATGGAATAATTTTTAGGCGATCATATATTGTTATTTAGTCATGACCAACACGGTTTGTGTGAGCTTGGCCATGGATGCAAGGGAATTCCTCTGAATTGGAACGAATCTGTGTTTCATATGTTTCTTGTTGGTTCTCTTTTGTTTTGATGTCGTGTTCTTGAGGTAAGGCTTGTAACGGTAAACGCTATTAGGATTGGTTAAATTTCAGAGATATTTGTGAAATGGACAATGCTTGTGTTGAAGTTAGGGTTGAACTTTATTTGCTTATTAGGTGCTATAGTTTGGCAGCCTAAGCTATGGATTCAACCCCTCTTACTTTCATCCTAGCGTTGGGGTTTGTCATTTTCTTCTAGGTCTGAGATCATAGACGCTGACTCGTCGAGATGGAACCAAAAAGTCATTGCAATGGGCATGAAGCTAGCTACAATATGCTTTGCTCGTTTTATTCTCGGAATTATATCTTCCCATGCTAGTTTGCTTCGTATATTTATCTGATATGTCATACAAGTTACATTGTCGTCTCTATCCTTTTCTCATACTCTGCTGGTAATCTTTCTCTTAGTTTGAAGGCTTATTTGGCTCGGGAAATTGTGGGTTGTTTTCGTGATCGAGTAAAATGGTGGAAGGCGGCGTAGTGAAGCTAGACCGGACAGAGTTCACAGAATGTTTCAGAACAAGTTTCCAAACACCATATATCATGAGGCTTGCCTTCTCCGCGGGCATTGGCGGTCTCCTGTTTGGCTATGACACTGGTATTATGCCTTTCCTAGTTTACGGATTGTTTTCCCTTTGTTTTCTCGGGTGTTAAAGGATGTTGTTGGTCACTTGTTATGCAGGTGTTATTTCAGGTGCCCTTCTCTACATAAGAGATGATTTCGAAGAGGTCGACAAGAAAACCTGGTTACAGGTTGGAAAATGATCAACAAGATGATCTCATAGTCTGACCTGAATAGTTTGTGAATATGTTGTCATTGATGTAATCAGTACTGATCTTTACTTTGCCAAAAAATTGCAGGAAACTATTGTTTCCACAGCCGTGGCAGGAGCCATCATAGGAGCAGGAGTTGGAGGGTGGTTGAGCGACAGATTGGGCAGAAAGCCCACTATCTTGATAGCAGACATCCTGTTCTTCGTCGGTGCTCTTATCATGGCGGCCGCCCCAAATCCTTCTGTCATCATTCTGGGTAGAGTTTTTGTTGGGTTGGGTGTCGGGATGGCTTCCATGACTTCGCCTTTGTATATATCGGAGACTTCTCCTGCCAGAATCAGAGGTGCGCTTGTTAGCACGAACGGGTTGCTTATTACTGGAGGCCAGTTCTTGGCTTACCTCATCAACCTTGGTTTCACGCAGGTATGCAACAGATTATACTTTGAACGTACTTCGTAGTTTAATAAAGAGCATAATTTCATGTAAAATAGGAGTGAGAATTAAAGTAAGAAGTAAAATGGTAAGAATTAAAACCGGTTATTAGTAAATGAGTTTAATTGGGATGTGATGATTTATCGAGTGAATCTGCTATTCAATAGTGAGTCTGCATACTGCATATGGGGTGATGTCTATTGGGATCGGTCTAGAAAGTACATACTAAGTAGTTTAGGGTGTTCTGTGAAGAAACCGAGACAAACTTTCATATGATCTTTTTCTTTTCTTCATTGTATATCACTTTATTAACCGAAGTGCTAAATTGACTATGCATATGGTAGCGTGCTTACGTATAAGTTTATTCTTACAGGTCAAGGGAACGTGGCGTTGGATGCTCGGAGTAGCAGCAGTTCCTGCACTGGTGCAGTTCGTCTTGATGTTATCTTTACCAGAATCGCCAAGATGGCTTTACAGGAAGGTACTTTTCGAGCAGAACTCTTCTCAGCCTTGTTAATTCGTAAATTCCCTTATAATATGTTTGATTGATAGGCAAAACTATCAAACAATCGCACTTGATTCACTTGGCCATAGCCACCAAAATGTTGTCTAGCCATACTCAATACATCGGCTATATTCGCGCATGATGGTTGATATTTCCGTTCATATTCAGGAAAAAGTGTCTGAGGCGGAAGCTATCTTGTCTAGAATCTATCCCACAGAACAGGTGGAAGAGGAGATGAATGCACTGAAACAATCCATCGAAAAAGAAGTAGCCGAGGAAGGAGAGATAGGGGAAGGGAGCATTTTCACCAAAGTGAGGAAAGCATTAGGTAACAAGATTTTCCGAAGAGGTCTCTACGCAGGGATCACGGTCCAAGTAGCTCAGCAGTTTGTGGGAATCAACACCGTCATGTACTACAGTCCCACCATTGTTCAGCTCGCTGGGTTCGCCTCAAATAAGACAGCATTAGCTCTTTCCCTGATAACATCTGGACTCAATGCAGTCGGCTCCATAGTTAGCATGGCGTTTGTCGATAGGTACGGGAGGAGAAGGTTGATGATCATCTCTATGATTGGGATCATCACTTGTCTCATCGTCCTTGCTGTTGTGTTCGAACAAGCTTCTGTTCATTCTCCGAAGATCAGCTACTCTGAGTCGACTCACTTTGGTCTCAACGCTACTTGCCCTGCCTATAACAAGGCATCGAACCCTGCGTCTTGGAATTGTATGAATTGTGTGAGAGCTCATCCGGATTGTGCTTTCTGTGCCAACAAAGGCAATGAGGTAAACTTCTCCTTTCTGTTATTTAAGTTTATTTCATAATTACTCCTTTACCTAGTAGTCGCATTTCACGTCTCGTAAACATTATGAATGTGGTTCACAAGGAAAAGTCCATATGATCGTATCACAACTAGCATTTGCGTCAGGACTTTTGTTATGGATATGATTGTTCATGTTTCCCATCATTTCGTGTTCGGACCCCTTTTCATTCTTTGTTGTGCAACAGCTTCTTCCAGGAGCATGTATTTCTGATTCAAATACCATGAAGCAAGCATGCCATGGAGAGAGCAGAGTCTACTTCACTGAAGGCTGCCCGAGCAAGTTCGGGTTCTTGGCCGTCGTCCTCCTTGGCGCCTACATCATCTCGTACTCTCCTGGCATGGGAACGGTCCCTTGGATCGTGAACTCCGAGATCTACCCCTTGAGATACAGAGGAATCGGGGGTGGGTTAGCAGCAGTCTCAAACTGGAGCTCTAATCTCATAGTCAGCGAGACCTTCTTGACACTGACGGAGCATCTCGGCTCCTCGGGCACATTCCTCTTATTTGCAGGGTTCTCAGCCACCGGACTGATCTGCATTTACATTATCGTGCCGGAGACCAAAGGGTTACCTATCGAAGAGGTGGAGCAAATGCTCGAGAAGGGGTTCAAACCGAACCTCTGTGGCCTTGGAAAGAAAAAGGAACCGTCGAAGGAGGATGGCTTACAGTGAGGTGTGTGATACTGCCGTTTGTATAACGTTTGGACTTCGGATTGTTGGGGATTCTCGATTCGCTCCTCTTTGTGATTTTGGGAGTGTAGAAATAACATGTAGCGCCCTTGGAAGCATGCAAGAAACACGATGCATGCATATTTCAGTCTTGTATATATGCCAGATGTTACGCTTTCATATTGATTCCTAAATATACGTACAAATGACAGCTTATGGTTAGAAATTGCATAATCAAGATTGAGCTTTTAGGCATTGCTCGTGTGTCGTTCGATGGTGTTGAACGTGTGTTGATTGTGCTCACTTGTTCCGATCAGGTGCAAATGTACGGCCTGCTAGGCGCATTTTAACGAGTCAGAATATGTACGTACACGATTTGGATCGGACATAAACTATCACGACCAAGTGAAAAGAAGGAACGAGTAAAGAGAGATGCTGACCAAAAGATATGAGAGTGGTGGACAAGTTTGACCCAATCTGAATAATTCAATTGCTTTGAGAAATACTCATAGACGACCAGATTTATGAAAATAATGTCTCATTCAGATACAATAATATATTCAAACTTCAGCATCAAGCAACAAATAAAAAGACGAAGGACATGGTTTTCTATTCGATAAAAGAGAAATAATGCATCATGACAGTGAGCAAGATGACTAGACATTGCCACTTCCAGTGTAGATCATCTCCATAGGGAGAGAACAAAGAAACAACCTAAATAATAAAAATGTAAAAAAAAAAAGATATCAAAAGTTGTCGAACCCCATATCTATCTTCATATCAATCAGTGTCTTCGATCGTTTATCATTACAGATATCAATCAATGATAGCAACATGTCATCATCATCAGATGAAGAATAAAAGCTCAACACTTCCCAGATCCAAATTCATCAAAACAGCTGAGCATAATAACACAATAATGATCGTGTCAATATCACTAGGCTGTCAACTACCCAGCAACCTAACCATTAAAAGCAATGACAATCTCACACTATGCATAATAGTACCAACACACTAATTTACATACTTCATATTATTGCACGAAAAGAGTTTTCACTCACTCAACTGGTGCGGTGGACCAGTTGAGCATGTTACAAAACCTTACAGAGATATGGACACACACACATACCAAAAAAAAAAGAAAAAAAAAGGCGATTCGTCTGAGTCGTAAATGCATTCTCCCTGTGCTTCACGTCTGGTCTAACTATTAGTCCAAATGACCTCATGAACAAAAGCCACAAGAAAAAGCAAGAAAAAAAAAACAAAAAGCTACAAAAATGTAATCTTCATACTCACATCTCAACTCCTAATGAGATGGATAAAAGCCAGGCTGTTGACAAACTGTACAAAGCACACCACCCACCATATACTTACATTACAAACATAGCAACACAATAGCCAACAAGTTTGATATACCGGATTTGGATTGTTGCTTGTTATGGAGTTGAGGTTGAGGCTCCTTGTCGTCTTGGTTCTCTTAGGTATCCAAGCAATGTCTCGGCCTGCGAAAGAGATCGACATGGAACCGATAAAAAACCGAAAATGAACGACGAATCCGATGAACATGTGTTGGACTCCGGATTGGAAACATTAACACGATCACAAGAATTCAGGCAGGTTATGATCAAGCAAAAACATGTTAGCACACATGAAAGATCGCACGGCTATTGGTTTGTTAATCATAAACACGACATAGAGCAAAAACATTCACGACCACCAAAACATCCTGTAAAAATAAAAATGTATTGGACTACAGATTGGAAACCAGAGACGAATATGAGAAATTCCGGCAAGTTAGCAAACAAAAGCATGTTTCTACATACGAAACAGCCACCTCATATATTTAACAAGATGAATTCGATCGAGTTCTTGATCAAGGGCACAATTCTATCTAGAATTCTGCAATCAGCTTATTAGATCATTCCCCATCGAACTCCTATCTCAACCCAAACTAGCTCTTAACAGAATAATGCACTTTCAGGGCCGAAGTCGAAGCGGAATTACATTGTATCTCAAACACACACTATTGGTACTCTATCGACAATGTTATACCTTCCTCAGTTCCATACGACTTAATTCAACGCATCATCGACACGATGTACAAAAGAGATCATTGCTTCTCTATCAAAAATTTTACCCAATTGAGACCTTAATCAATCAAGAGTTGATATCAATTTCTCACGCTCAAGAAGACAGAAACACAAACAATCAGCAAACAACCATACTATCAATCAGGCAAATTAGCAACCTCACTCCTTGGCTCGCTCACCTTCTGCTTAGCCTTGGCAGTTCCATTCTGGGACAACGCGACCAGTGGCGGAATCCCGCCCTCCCTCACCAACAACCCACGACACCTCCCGCTCTCCGCACACAATATCAACAATGTCACCACTGCGAACTCCTTCCCGTTCTCTGACCCCTCCTCCACGGCCTCCACCAGCGCCGCGATCCCGCCTTCCTCCACAATCTCCCTCCTCCCTTCCTCCACCCCCGCCAAGCTACTCAACACCACCATCGCCTTCTCTGCCACTCCGGTCCCCTTCTCCCCCACCAGCTCCACCAGCACACTCACCGCCCCGGCCCTCACCGCCCTCTCCTTATTAATCCTCGCCGAACACAGCTTATACAGCGTTGTCAGCGCGTCCTTCTTCCCCCTGCTCGTCCCGCCCCGTAACAGGCTCACCAGCGGCGGCATCGCCCCGCACGCCCCTATACTCAACTTGTTACTCTCCTCCGCCATCGCCAGCCTCATAAGGGCCGCGGCCGCGTTCTCCTTCGCCGCCTCGGTCCCCATCTTCAGAACGTAAACCAGCGCCTTCACCGTCCCGGCTGCAGTGATAACGAACCTGTTGTTGTCGTGTAGGGACAGGTTCAGAATAGCCGTCACGGCGTGTTCCTGGGTTCCGGGATCGTCCCCCGATCGCAGCAGACGAACGAGCTCAGGGACGGCGCCCGAGTCCGCTATCAGGACCCGGTTGTCGCCCCGGTTCTTCGCCAGAAACCGCAACCTCGCCGCCGCGGAACGTCTGACGAGGGCAGAGCCGGACCGCAGCGCCTCTACGCATGTCCGCACCGTCGGCTGTAGATCTTCGCAGGATATGTTGTCTAGTACCTCGGCACTGAAGAAACTCTCCTCCCTCGCCAGGAATTTCTGTTCCTGTTCCTGTTCCTCCTCCTCCTCCTCCTCCTGATGGTTATCATTCCTGTGAGTATTAGTCTGGTTGTTGTTGTTGTTATCTCCGTTGAGGGAGGTGGCGAGGCGGTGGAGTTCGCCGGAGATGTCACTGTTGCAGCTGTTGAAAGAGGAGAAATCAGACTGTGACAGATCCAGGAAACTAGTGCTATTACCACCTGCTGCTGCTGCTGCTGCTGCGTGTGATTTTGTGGTTGCGGTGGTTTTGGAGGTGGCTAATTTGTGGAGTTGCATGTCTATGGTGGAGTCCGTCAGGTCCTCGTCCTGTGGACTGAAATCGGTGGTATGCTGTTCATCATCATCATCTTTGATGATAGTGGTGGGGGAGGAGGAGAAGGAGGAGAGGGAGGAGCGGATGGTGCGCATGGAGCGGGCGGAGCAGAGGAGGAGGTGCCTGCGGGAAGAGGAGGAAGAGGAAATGGAGTGGTGGTTGTGGTTGTTGGCGTTGCTTTGAAGAGAAAGCATTTGTGATTTGTTTTTATCTTTGGTTTTGGTTTTGGTCTTGGGGGAGTCGTTGAGGGTGAAGGAAAAGGGACGGTGGTGGTGGAGGAGGAGGAGAAAAAGGCTGAGGTGAGGGAGACTGTGGAAGGAGTGGGGATGTGGGGACCGGTTTCGAAAGGAAAGGAAAGGTCATGTTTGGGAGGAAGAGTGAGGAATGGTGAGGGGTCTGGTCTTAGGACTTCTCTTGATTTTTTTTATTTTTACACACGGGGTAGAATGGTCAAGCAAAGAATGTTCAAACCCCGTGAATTTTGAAAATACCACATAATTTTTCAAAATTTTCAATCTTTAATATATATAATATATATATATATATATTATATAGTTACGTTAAGATGTCAGATGATAAATCATCAAATGATATGTCATAATATTAACAAAATTTATAAAAATTTAAGTGTTTTTTTTATATCAAAAAATCATCTTTTTCAAACTTATTTATTAATAGATAAACCTTAAGTTTTTATTTATCCTTTGATTTTATTTTTCTTTTGAAAAAACAATCAATCATCAAAATTTCTTTTTAATCTCCCCTTAAACATTTGATTTGATTCTTTCTAAACAAATCAACCAACCTAATTAATATTATGATTCTATTTTCCTTTTCCCAACCGCGACTCCACTCTCCTTCCTTTTTATCGTCCTCTTCGTCGGTGAATCCCCACGCCCCCTCTTGACTTCCGACCTTGTCTTCTCTCTCCCGATGTGCTCGACTCAATCTTCGTATCCCTAGCACTTTTTGAATCGTTCCCCTCCATAATCGGATTCAACACAATGTCAGTATTCATTTGGAATTCGATCTCGATTTCATTCGAGAATGTGCGACAATGAGTTCCAAATTCTAGGACTTTCAAGTTGTCCAGATCAACAACAACGTAGTGTCGTCGGCTCTGACGATTGTGCAGAGAAAACCTCACAATGAGTTTTGGATGTAAACGACATATAGCGAAGACGTATTGTTATATAGAGAAAACGTACTGTTCATGATCATAAATTCAATGATGCATTGTCGTATAGAGAAGACGACGACGACATGGGTGATGGTGTTGGACGACAATAATGTATAAAGAAGACGTACTGTTCGTGACGTACTTCAATGGAATGGAACGTATTGTCAATGGAAGGAAACGTACTGTCGTTCCGACGATGTAATATCCACTGCAATGACAAAACTATGGACTTGGATAGTAAAAGTACTTAGATAACGGAGAAGACAATTGATGAGATTAGGGTTTTATTATTTTTCTTATTTTTTTGTAAGTGTAATTGATTAGGAGAATATTTTGTTTCCTAGATCAAAATAAATTAGAATTTATGATTGGTAAAAAATATCTTTTGTATAATTTATTGATAAATAAGTTATAAAAAAGTAATGTATTGATAACTCTCCCAAGTTTTAATGGATATCTTGATAACTTTGATTTATATTAAAAGTAAAAAATTTTAAAGTCCAAAACAATCTTATATGAAATAAATATTCATATAGAAGATCCTCGTAACACTATAATCTAGATAACGTACGAAATATATTTTTTTCTCATTTGCAAAATTAGTAATTATTTAGCAATCTATATATTTTCATTATTATATTTGATTCTCATACAACAATAATGCATGGATGGATATTCTATTTTATTTTATAAGTTTTAGACTGTATTTTTTCTCTATCTTTTAATTCAAAATGATAATCTATATTGAGTACTTATATAAGCCACATTCATAAATCATAATACTCCAATCAAGTTATTGAAAAATATTAAAAAGTATAAGAAAACCAGTTTAATGTAAAATGACCTAGATAAACATGTTGATTCACTATGAATACTATTTATTTTAATTATGATTATCTATCTCGTGCAGCGTACGGATTAACATTCTAATTCCTTCAATTTTGAAAATAGACGCATGTCCCATTCGAGGGGGGTTTCTAATATATATATATATTTAGGGGATCATGTATCAAAAAAATTAAGTTTTTTCAAAATTTAGGGGAATAAGTGACTATTTTTATAATTCAGGAGATAAAATACAACTAGATAATAATTGAAATAGATTAATTGTTATTTTTTTTCTTTTCTTTTTTATAGAAAACATAGTACTTATTCCGTCCCGTATTAATCATAATTTTTTTTCTAATTGGTTAGTTTTAAAAAAATACAATCTATCCTTTTTTGGTAATTTTTTAACTTTAAAAAAATCAAATTAACCTCGACTGCTACAGTCTCCTCTCATAAGTGCTATAATAAATCTCATTATCATAAAAAAATATTATTTTTTATTAAAATTCACGTAAATTTAATATTAATATAAATTTTTATGTCGGATCAAAATAAATAGGAGTATTTTAACTTTAACAAAATTACATTTAACTATCTAAATTTAGAAAATGGCCATCCAACCCCACAATCTTTCTTGCCGTCTTTAGCTGTTAACTTCACAGACGGAAAAGGCGAAAAGACTTTAATACACTTCACTATGACCTATTTTTTCTATTACTACCCATTTCTCATTCTAGTCTCGTCACTTGAAACATTCGCCCAGTGCTTCTCCATCCTTTTTGCTTCATCAATCGTGGAAAGTAGGGTGAACTAGGGAACATATTTGTATCAACTTGTCTAATACAAGTTCTTCATACACCACGCATCAAATTAACTCCGTCGAAAAAGAGCTGGAACCTGGAATTTGAGAAAAAAGTGCAGGGATTGCAAAAGGTAACCTTCCACTCGTCACGCATCAACTCTAACGAGAGTGATCAAAATCGACTTCAGTCGTGAGATGGGTAAACTTCAAGAGTTCCGATGACGTCGAGGACTCAGGGAAGCAGCTTAACCAACTGCTGAATTAGGTTAAGAAGAGATTCAGATTTGATTTGGGGAGAGAAGGGGATCAAAAGGGGTTGACCTTAATTTCGGGAAAAAATGAATTAGGTTTAATTCAGGGTAATTTGGTCCAAAAAACAAAAGAAGCTGAGTCAAAAGGAGTGAAAATGAGACAATTGGTCACGCATCCGTTAACTTGGATGAAATATTTAACGATGGTATTTTTATCACACAGTTAAAAGAGTGAAATGTCTATTTATAAGTTTTTGGTAGTTAAATATAAATACAGTATAATATAGATGGATAAAATACATTTTTCTTATTTTTTGTACTCCCATCTCCATTTATAATGAATTCATATCATAAAGAATATACTTATCGTGTCGTAAAACGTCACATAATTTGTCACTTATTTTGTTCCAAAATGAATAGTTGAGACTATAACATGAAATTTAATCTTAATATTTTATTGATTTTATTTTAATTTCAATAATTAAATTTTAATTAAATGAAAATACATATATTCTCCCAACCCTCTTTTTGAAATGTTACTCGTCTCGTCTTCCGCAAATTACAACGTTTTAATACAGATCGAAAATTTAAGTGTGTGTTGAATTTATATAGAATAATATTAAAAATATGATTTATCATAAGAGTTATTAAATGAATTAATAAGTATATTATCTGATTTGATGTTATTTTTAATCAAATTAAAAAAAATTATGATTTTGATAAAGCATTTAAATAAAACAAACGTTAGTGTAATTTGCATGGGAGCACTGCTTCATTGGAAAACGATAACGGTACTTCGTCAACAAATGGATATCTTATTATCCTATTGACTATTAGTTTACAGAGTCAGTATTGGATTTGGATCATCAATTCATCACCCAGTCTAATGGGCGCTGATGATGATGTGGGAATTGACATCACGAATCATAATCGTCCGGTCTGGCGTGCCGTTGCCGTATGTCCGTGCCCACAGGTTGCTTTCTCTCTTACTCACTCGCCTGGTGGGGGACCCACTTCGTAGCAGTCGGAGGAAAAGTAAAATCACGATGAATATTATTGCGAGTAGCTTACTCGAAGTGTAAATTTTTTTGTGGAACATAGATTAGTCAATGACGCATTGACGCATATTCTATGGTTTAATATGCATACACTGATTGACCAAGTGTGAATTAAAAAGAAACGGAGTTTCATTTCTACTATGTGGTCTATAAATCAATCGATGACTTTGGTTTTTTGAGATGGATGCATGGTATGATGCATAGAAATTTGAAATATTTTCTTTGTATTATTATAATTACATCGTATTATATATATATATATATATATATATATTTATTTATTTAATATATTTTTAATTTTAATTCTCAATCACCTAAATTTCTCTTTCCAATTGTTTTAATTTATCATCACAAAAAACTTATGAAATATAAAAACATTAAAAGAATTTAAGATGGATAAAAATGACAAAAATATTGTATTATCTACTTATAGGTTTAGGGATTCCCCAACCAAAGAATCTCTTACTATTAAAGTACTATAAAGATAAATATAGACAGTCTATCTTGATCAAACCCCTGACATTTAATTCAACAAGTCTTTATAATAAAAATCGTTATTATCAAAGCTCAGCTTGATATAACCAATGGAGTACCATCACATGTTTTTTTTTTTTTTGAGAACAAAAATATCCTCCTTTTACAAAATGCTTTAAATGTATCAAAATCAATCTTAACAACATCAATTCTCTCTATAATTTTTTTGAATTGAAGTCACTTTTGTAATGTTATTCAAACAACAAGCAACCAGACCCGTCAACTTTTGGAAATTGGAAGCCCATAAATTAGATGTCGAACCATGAAACGATGCCTCATGTATTCGTGGGCCGAGAAACTATTTGTTTAAGTCTTGGACTTGAGTTTGGGCTTTGCACACGATTCCAAGTTGCCAAATGCATAGCTGGGCTGAAAGTTGAGCTTAAAATTTTTTTTCTCTTCCGAGCCCAAAACTTGAAACCAGACCAATTCACACATGAGAGGAGAAAGTAAGTTGGTCACCTGGATGGATTCAAACATTGCGGACAGATTATTGAGATATGTGATGAGTTGATTGATTATCTATATCGACCTGAAAAATTCCCATTAGCTGTTATTCTATAATTTTAGGTTAAATATCAGCACAGTTCATATGCACGTATTATTCAAACTCGTTTTGGATGTTGGATTCTTTCTTTGCGCTTTTCCCTCAATCTTACCTACTTGTAATATATGTTTCCATAACATTTTAAATACTCCCTCCGTTTCATAAATTTTATCACGTTTTGACTTTTCATGTATGTCGATGCAACACTTAACACGCGTACAACGATGATAATAATACAAAATATGTATATGTTGTAAAATTTATGGGACGGGAGAGTAATAAGTATGTACACATCCAATTGTTTTTTTTACCGAGGGGAGTAGTACAGTATATCAATGACTTTGAAGAAACGCCAAGCGAAAATATGATAGAAAAGGCCATCCAGGTGCCCATCGATTAAATCATATGGATTCTGAAATGGAATCTTCGATTTATTTATATGTATGTGTAGCTAGCAGCAACGTAAGTGACGAGATTAATAATGCTGGAGACCGTGACTTGATGAATCAAGCATAACGTAAATATCATTATATGTACGTAGAGTCTGTACATTGTACCTTCTTGGCTTCATCTATGCTGCGTGCATCATGCCGTATTTGCTGTTCTTGCACGCAAAGCGAATATATAAGCAAGTTTCTTCGACGCAAACGGGGATAGATATATACTTAACATGATATTTGAAGAAGTATAATGAAAAGATCACTGAGTTCAAATCATGCTTCCCAGTCACACATAGATTTCAGTAAGCATTTTGGTTACTAAAATTAGTTCAACATTAATGGTTATAACAGAACCAGAGCAACCTTACGATTGACATGTTTCTTGGTTATAAAATTAGTCCAAACACAAGCTGATTCAAGCATTAGACAATTATTCATACCAAATCAATATAAGATCAGCTGTTTTATCTGATTCATGTCCCTGTGAACTTTTATAGAGATCAAATTAATGAGTTTGGTAAATTTTGTCGATCGATTAATATATGTCTATAAAGTCAAATATTAAACAAGGACAATGGATTCTTAAAATACAAATATGAGATCCCTAGCTTAGTCCGAAGAGAATACTACTCCTTTCGTTTCATAAAAAATATAATATATTTTTTAATGTCTTATAAAAATTATTAATATAACCGTTTCTTATTTGAAGTCCGATGTGCTCAATTAATGCACTGATTCAAGTCAAATCGAACCGATATTCAATCAAAAACAATGAAAAAACCTTTGAACAAATGACTAGTTCATCTGAGATGGAAAAAATCGAGGCCGATCGAGAGAGGGTGAGGAGGAGGGGTGGAGACGATGATGGAGCGATACGAAGATAGTGGAGAGAGAGAGAAGCAACGACGGAGATAATGGAGAGACGGTGAAAAGAGAGGGAAACAGCGTCGGAGATAATGGAGAAACGGTGAAGATAGATAAATAAATTGTATGTTTGGGGAATTATTTCTTCGTATGTATGTTTTTTAGAATAATTCTGAAAAATTATAGTTTTGGATATTTTATTGTAAGAAAATTATTTTTTAAAACTTGTGAGAGATATTATACTATAAATTACAATTACTGCATAATATAAGCTGCAGTTACTCCCATCCTTTACCCTAACACTATAAACTTGTGCCCAAATTCAAAGAATAAAATTTGTCAAGTGGATATAACTGGACCACCATGCAGATTGTAGAGTACCATGCCCAATTTTTCATACACCCCAATAAATTGATGTGCAATTAACATGGACCTCACAAACCATACAAGCAAAAATTCTCTTATCTTGAAAAATCACCCACCTAAGACACAACCTTTCCAATATCCATTTGCATAATCCATATGTCACAACTACAAAATATATTCAATTCATATGTATAAATACTCTCCTTTTCATGCCCAAATCTAAACAAACCTCACAAAACTAACATTACTAAAATAGAGTTGAAATCCCCTGTTTTCATGTTTTCTATCCTCAAATCCAAGCAAATTTGATCAAAATCTCAAACACCCACCATGAGAAACCTCTTCAGCTTCACATTCCTATATCTATTCTCAAACATGATCGCGTGTTCACAAGCTCAATCTTGCAAAACCTACACCTTTTCAAACAACAACCACTACCAATCCTGCAATGATCTCCCTGTCTTGAACTCCTTCATCCATTGGAACTACAACACATCATCAGCCACCCTACAGATTGCCTATCGCCATGCCGGGGTCTCGTCCTCCGGGGAATGGGTCGCTTGGGCAATAAACCTCGTCCTCCTGTTTTGTTAATGTCTTCTTGACAGAACTGTTTTTTGGGTAATTGGAAAGGGCATTCAACATTGGAACTTTATTAATGGACCATCCTAGTCCTATACGATAGTAACTTGACACTTGGGTATGTTTATCACGTAACTGAGTTTCAGATCGGATCGTTGAATACTGATAGTGTTTTGCTGTTTATCAATAGTTCAATTGAATGGTCAATGAGGTGTGAGTTTTAATTTGGGTTGGCTACATGATTAAGTGGATTTAGACTTAAGTGAACTATGAATGAATGAATTGACATAAGAACATATTCTATATCAATGGACACCACACGGTTATGTGATGGGAAACAACCCAAGTGTCTTTGTTAAAAGGCTATTTACATCAATCCCTTTTGAGGAATGGGTTGACCTACAAGCAATAAGATGGAACTATTTGGAAAGGATTCTGATAAACTTATATCCTATTTATTTATTGACCTAAGAATATTTTAGTCCAATGATAGCTCGAACGTGATGATTAAGCTTGAACGTGAGTTTAGATCATCTAAAGAGGCAAGGGATTATTTACTGTGCATTTGAAAGATAACCATTGCAAGTTCTTTTATAGTTTGTATTGATTTCTTCCCTCTATTTTCCCCCAACAGATGTTTGCGCTTCTCATAAGGCCGAAGAAGGATCATAATCTACGACTTTACTGGAACGTTTACCATCACTCCATCGGATATTCCATCATGATCCTTGCCGTGACGACGAACATTTTCGTAGGGTTGAACCACCCTGAAGTAAAATGGAGGCACGCCTATATCGGTGTCCTCTCAGCCTTGGTCTTCATTGCCTTGGTGCTCGAAGCCATCAGTTGGTATGTGGTCATCAAGCGGAAGAAGTCTGTTGCTGAACTCGACAAGAAGTCGGCCTTGAATGGAGGATATATCGCTTGATCTATCATAGCAAAGATAGTGTGATTTTGTAATGTTAGTATGTTTGTTGTATATAGTTTTCTAAAGAAGGGTGAGAATTTGTTATACTGTAGTATGTACTATATTATCTTGTATGTCATTGATGGTTATAACTTTAGCTTTCAAAATTTTGAATAATCAAGAGGCTTACTCCTATTTTTGAGGGGATCAACAACACATTATAACAATGTAGTCGCCCTACATGCCCCATACTAGGTCGAGATGCGTCATGCCATTTCTTAAAAACCTGATCTTCATCCTGATGTCGAACCTCTTTCATTAGTTCACATTCTTGCTAGTATACTAGAAGATGCACATTTCATAAGATTGCAGCATCATATTCTTTTTTGATCAAACTCGTGATTCCGTTCGAATTATAACAGTTGTAGCCAATGGAGAATGACAGGACAATAAGTAGGTAAAGATTTGATTAGAAATCGATATGAGAAAATTGAGTTGTTTCAAGTATAATGAAAGATCATTTTACACATAACTCATATATGATCAACATTTGGTCTGCAGCATATAAAATAAAGCTGCATCCGCATCTCCATTTCTTCCTAACCAATCACAATCATTCGCATAATTTTCCTATGTGACACAAGATACACACAATAACCGAAAGTATCGCAGAAAACCTAATTTAGAATAAGGTCATCAAAATATCAAATGTATTGAAGCATGGCTAAAAAATATATAAACCAGCATTGTACCATAAATTCAGCTTACGCAAGATCTTTAGGTTCAAGGGAAGCAATTTCCTCCATAATTTGAGCCTTATCCGCATTGAATTCTTCGTCCTCTGCAAATTTAATAACACAGTAAAAAACTTTGCACCAGACAATTTGTTATATTGGTACCGATTTAAAGTCTTAGATATTGTTAATTGTTAAGATTCATCCATTGTAGCATTTGTGAGCATGCAATTTACCTTTGTCAGTGCTGAGATCAGCTAACAAGCGAAGGAGTTTGCTCTTATTTGCTACTAGTATGTTCACAATGTCAGCAGGCTTGTTTGGATTAGCGGCAAAGAGCTGCAGGAATTAAAATTCGTTGCTTGGAAATAAACACACTGTGGGACACCAATAATAGTCAACTTCGAAAGCAATCTTTGAAAATATCACCTTGAAAACATAAAATGCTGCCGTCTGAATACTCTTGCTCGATTCCTGCATGAAAGAGTACAGATTCAGCAATGAACAGTATAGTATGGAACTGGAACACCCAAAAGGCAGAGGCCAGAATTGAAAGGTCTAGGTTGGTCTTTGTTGCGTCGTATCAAGTGCATCTGGCTAGCTCATAGCTGCCGCATGAATTAGGTGGGTTGGAGTGTGAAAATCTAAAAATTACTCGTTGAGAAAAATGCCTTATGTAATAGTGTAGCAATAATCATAAGCGAAGTGCTAGAAGTTGCAATCTGAATACATGCCACTCAGAATAATGGAGTAAAAACGGCCTATAGGATCCAGTATTTGAAAAAGGGTTAAGTGGATGTTAATCGATATCCTGCCTGATAAAATTATAAATAGATGCTTTCTACCAAACCACTATTTTGGACCGGATGAGTTTGTTCATGTTTCCTCCACTCGGAAGCACACGATCAATGATCTTGAGCAGACCAACGAGTAGCCCACACTTTTATGAAAGCTAGCTCTGAACAGAACATCTCATGGATACTTGCATAGTTGACACCAAAGTTACAGCAAAATCTGACCCCCAATACTTAATTGAATGTGAGGAATTTCAACAAGAATACCAGTAAAGGGAGATGGGAGGAAAACAAAGCATAAAAGAAGATGTCATAAACACGGAAGAATATCATACCCGCAAAAGGTTCATGAGTATCCTTAAGTTATCGCGCGAGCTCACATATCTTGTCATTACTATAGCATTAGAACGATCAAGCAACATGTCTCCCAGTAGCTGAAAGGAAGAACTGAACTTATCAGCCACAGCACAGCGAGGGTGAAAAGCTATAGTATCATCTACAAACCAGTTCTGTTCCTTATAACAAAATGCTAATGTTAAGGTGCTCAATCAGAGTCAATTCCATACCTTGATAGCTAGTCTTCTTGTAATGTAATTGCTGGACTCGAGCAGCTTTGAATTGTACTCGGCCAAAAACTAGAAATATCAGAGCAAGGAAAAGAGAAGATCAGATGCTGGAAAAAGTACCAAAACTGCCAATGAATCAACCATTAAAACAGAGCTATGCAATTGTCTAAAACAAGAATCTAGATAAAATTAATAATTGTCAAATGAACGAATAGTTGTTGCAATAACATTATCTTGCAGACAATCACCGATTTAGTGAGGTGGTCTCAGACACCCCCTGAAGCCTTTAGGAGAGGTTTAGTTACTTTGAAGGTATGAGTTGAAGCATATAAGGAAATAGAAATCAAACAACACATATCATCTAGAATAACCACCTTCATGTCTGAGTCCTATGAAAGGAATTCCACAACGAAAAGTTGGATACCAAACACAGCATATCAACATCATCAAGATAGCCAATCAAAATAGTACAGTGGCTTTTGGTTCCCATCAGGAGAGCGGTTCCATACTAATGCCCTGAATCAGTCATTAGGACGAAAACTTAATGAACAGGATCAAATCTTACCCAATCATAGTTATTGGAAAGAAATTCAGCTACAGTAGATTTGTGCCTCGTCAACAGTTCCTGCACCAATAACATGAGATGTAAATTAATAAAAAATTGCAAATAAATCAATGCACGACATTATATCCCTAATTGCAGTATAGTATATAGGGACTGTTTCATGAAGTCATTTCGTATACAGTTTTCATCAAACAATTAGACGTGAAGCTAGGGGACAATAATATATCATAGTACGAACAAACCTTCGAGAGCATTGCACATTTCAGGAAGACAAATGGAAAAGGTATTAAAAAATTTCAGACAATTTTGGATGGTGACACATGGACATTTGCACTATTATATATATGGATTCATCGTAGAGCAATTAAAAACAAAAACATAACAACGTAAAATTTCAAAAACATGTACCTTAAAGGTAGCCGCAGCATCAGCAGCGATCTCGAAATTCGGTAGTTGTATATAATCAAAAAATTTCTTAAATTGCTCATGTTCCAAAACATATCTATAAAAAAAATTAACACATTCAATAAAAAATAATATTAGGAAATCTTAAATCATGATGATGACAATTTATTATGCCCACCTTGCCACAACTTGATGTCGAATACAATCTCTAAGCATTGAACCATAATGCAAAGCCATGTCCGAATTTTCATACCTACATTAGATAGGATTGTTCAGCTCCAATAAACCTAAATTTCAACATTTAAAAAGAAAACAAAAATTCTAAAATTAAAAAACCAATAGTTTTATGAAATAGTAAGATAATGCCATCAAAATTCTCACCTACCCTGCTATTAAAATATCGATGATATGTTCGTTATTTTCCAAATAGTCAGAAGCAATCAGTCGTGATTGTACTTGCTGCCGCTGCAAGTTAGCAACGATTCGAGTGGCATCTTTGCAGGCCTAAACAAATAAGAATCCATTTCATAATGAAGAAAATCATATACTAAACAAGTGAATTTAAATTACAAGGATATATGAAAAAATCATCAAAACTTTATGAAAGAAAGATGGCTTTGCTAAGTGGTAAATTTACTTCAAGTGTACCTCCAAATTCAACTTCGGGAGACATACAACCAATAGACGAAATGTATCTTCTCGGAAGAACTCCTGGGTTAACTGTACACAGTTCTCTGGGACTGGCTCAGTTTCACTATTGCCATATAAAATCAACTTCAGGTCTTGAATAAGCTTGCTCAGTTCTGCCATCTAACAAGGGCAAAGCAATATAGAGTTAACAACATAGGAAAAAAATGTTTCGCTATTAAGGATTGATAAGCTGCCGCATTCAGAAGGCACCCTGCCTCAGCTAGCTGGTACAAATAAATGATAACTTCAGAGCCGTAGAGGATGGCCTTCTGAATATGGGTAAGGTTGAACATTTCAACATCGGAACAGAGCTCTATCATGTTTGACAATGACAGCGGTCAAAGATGAGAATGCTAAATGGATGTGGACACTGCAGTCTTACAAATGAGTGAGTATAACAGGGAGTCATTACGACTAAACAAACAACTGATTTTCTAATTTACTTTCGTGTTGGCGAATTGTATAGGATTTATTTCTATTGAGCATCGGTCTCATCCTTGTTCGGGTTAAGACCAACCCCACTAAAACTCGAGTGCCATGCCACCGTGCATCTGACAAATGAATGGCTGAATGATAACCAATAATATTGATCCCAGATTAAGTTCCAACGTTATCTTAAACAACCAGTCACAAACAATGCTGGTTTAATGTCTACTAAAACATTGTTAGCATCTATCCCCAAACTATAAATTATAGGTTAACAATAGTCATATGTGACTGAAAGATGATAGTTAATTTCTTAACCAAGTAAACATGCCAAGTAATATGTTTGGTTCCTGCTTCCTAGCATGAAACAACATAGAAATTTTCATTTCATCCAAGCTAGGAAAAGCATATTTCACACATAGGAAAACAACAGCAGTTACATCACATCCAAAAGACTCAATTTTTCTTCTTCTTTTTCATTCCTTCTTCAGCAATCCAAACTAAAAAATCACACATCAACCTAGTTTGTCGGCGCACCTGCACTCATGACTCAAAAGAAAAATATTCATATCCATGCGCACCAGTACTCATTGTTAAACTTACTACCGTATTCAACCGTGAACAAGTGAATGGAAAGCGTGACACACATAGATTTCAAAAGTTCAAATCACTCTGTAATGCCCTCAAATCTTCAGCATGTGATTACACAAAGTTTCATCCTCAGGACCTCATCTGAACTCATCCAATCTGCAGGTCAAGTTTTTCCCTTTACCTAATCCTATTAAATTTCATCCAAATGATAACTTGTCCGTCCAAAACAATGAACGACAACCGATCACAAAAACATTGTCGAGATCAAATATTATAATCAGATGTCTAGATCAAATGTTCAATTCTCGACAGTCTCTTGTAGAATCACATCAATTTAACAGAATCAGTACCAAAACACCAGAATCATTAAACACAATGACTGAACAATTGAGAAAGCATTCGACACGAAACTGACGAAGAGCAATGTCGAACCTTCTCCTCGCGTTTGCTCTCGCGAGTGCCCTCCGCATCGCGATCGAAGAAAACCAACAGATCGCGAGCATGCCTGACCAGCTCCGCCGGCGTCCGAGGCTTCGATTTGAACAAACTCTTCATCGTTGCCCCCGCCGCCGATATGTTGGACGACTCCTCCTCTTCCTTTTTCGACGATGAAGCAATGCGATATGTATTTCGCCGGAATCCGCCAACAAGAGATAGACGACGACGACGAATGGCCACCCTCCTCGATTTGTTTATCTCTTTTCTAGGGTTTCGAATATCGATTGAATTGATTCGAATCGATCGATCTTCGATGAGCTCAATTTTTTTTTATTCTATTTTTTATTTTTTCGGATGAGAGGAGGTGACGTTTGTTGAAAATGTTAAATCGATGTTGAGATTACTGTTCAAAATGAAAATTGGGAAATTTGCCATCTTCCTTGTGAGGGTGGTTGTGATATTGATCTGATTGAAAAAAAGGTTTAATTGATCGTATGAAAGAAAACAAAAACCATTAAATTGATTGATAATGATTATATTTATAATTGATCTTCATTATCTTTGAAATAAGTGTGATAAAAGGATTTTGAGATGATAATATATATCTTATCTTACATAATCATAAATACGGTGTAAAAATGATGAGATTAGCCTCTTGTCTTTAAAGCATAAATACAATATAACAATGATTGGATCACCATCTAGACTTTAAAACATAACGTCCGCGTGGAGGAATCTTGCTATCAATAGTACCTATATGTTGGCTTGGATTCGTAGGTGGGATGGTGCGTGTCCCATCCAAGGAATAATATTTCAGTAGTTTCATCCTTTTCATTTACTCAGACCCGCAAATTTGAGTACATATAGGCTTCATCAGTCATCCTTCTCACTCGGAGAAGAAGACGATAGATTGTACCGTGATGCGTCTTCTTGTACTTGCCGTTGAATTCATCAGTCAATCCTTCTCCTCTAACAAGCTTGAGTTGAATTCGAAAGAACGGCCATCTCCTCGCTGTTAGTGAGAAAAACGGATAGGGTTTTATGAGTGCAGATATTAATGTGTTGAAATTTGTGTTGTTGGATCTGATCTGAACTCTAATGCCTGCAGAGGTGAATCTAAAAAGTTATCTTTTTTTATATTTTAGATCGTTTGTATGATTGATAGTCGTTATCTTCTTAAAAGATGGATGAATTAATCATTTATAAGGTATCATAAGTTATTTCATTATAACATTGGGATATGTTTTGGGGCTCTACCTATTATTGTACCATAGTTTTGGTACCAGCGAACAACCATTGACACAATGCTGGTGCAATGCAAAGTTCGCGATTGCCATCACTTGAGGATTTGTGATGTCGGCTGATAGGCTACCATTAGGGACTCTGATGTCGTGATCGGTGGTGTATCGTTATGAGCATTGGTCGAGGTGTTGAGGATTAGGATGACGAAAGCAAGTAACACAAGGTAGGAAAACGAACGAGCAATCATCTTGCAGAAGTTATCAAAATCATGTCATCATGATATTGATGAAACATATAAGCCTAGACGTCAGTTATACCAAGGTTTTAATAGAATAATACTCCGTAGAAGCAGCATAATATATGTTACAATTGTTTGTGTAACGTTAAACATATGCTGATTAATATATTAATTAACAGGAAAAAATCTTTATATTATTTACCAGGGAGATTTATGTTGAAAACAGAACTGATAACAAAGTATATATATACATGGTCTATTTCTGACCAATTCAATCGCACGAAGTTTAGCTATATTTGTGATTTGAATATCATGTCATGCATCTGTCAATGTGTAATGCTTATTTTTGCTCTCCATAAGAGCTCGTGGATCACGTTGTTAAGTACCTAACGAATCAGTCAGTCACACACAATGCATGTAGCACGGAATGCTAACAATATACGTTTGAAATTCACTCTCCCTGGATCATTACTTCCCATAAGTAATTGCATTCGACGTTCCTAATTAACTCGCAATGTGGTGAGTATGACTGGAGATCGTTGCGGTACTATCGTTAAGTTATACTCCATCCGTCCTATTTAAATAATAATATTTTTATGTTAACAAAATTTTTCATATAAAAATGTTAAATTATATATATTTTATATCACATCAATTCACCCACATCATTTTCCTTTTTTTTTTCCACACTTTTTTTATCTCACACGTTCACAAGGATAAAATTGACATTCTTCATTAATTCAACACACATAAATAATCTTATTGGATCAAATCGTTATAATTTGAATGGGTAGGGAGGAGTATAATCATATGCGTACCATCCCTATTTGAAATAAAATTGTCAAACTAAAAGATGGGAGTACTTATAAAACCTTGCAATATTCTTCAAAACATTACATGATTCCTATGGTCGAAAATGAGGACTAAATTGACGATTAATTGCCGGAACAAGTCACTACGGCATTAGTGGTTATGACAATCCTATGTTGTTATTTAGAGGGGAATTATTATTTTAAAGACTCAATTTGATAAATCTAAAGCTATTTGTGAGAAAAGGATATTTTTGTTAAAAAAAAGTTTATAAGAGGAGTTATCTTGGATGTATCATTTTTAGTCTTGAAAATAACATTCCCCTGTTTAGACATGTGATTTCTTAATTTGTGAGCTATTCATGATCTGCTACCTTGGAGATCATGATTCTAGCTAGATATCACATATATAGTACTAGCTATAGGATTAGAAATTTTCTATTTGAGTAATTCAAATAATTTCCAAGCTTCTTGAAAGAACTTCATGGTATCAGATCATTACATACCGTAACATGATCTGAAAATACATCGAGAGTATTAGATCTGAAAAGACATTTTCATCGAGTAATGTAACCTTCGGCAGAAGTTGATATTGACATTGAAGGAATTCCGAATTAGGATAATAGGGATTAGGGTTGTAATAATAGAATGCTTACATTGCCAGACTCTGGGGTAATTTAGTCTGGTTTCAAGAGTCTTGAAATTCTATCTTGTTCCATATCAAACCCTAAACCCTAAACCCTAAACCAGATGAGATCAAAGAAAATGGGGCTATGGAGATCTAATGGTCCTCAGGGGCTATGGAGATCTAATGGTTCTCATCTAGAGAGTTTCTTCTAGTAAGTCATGACTTCTTTGTCGTCTGTCCGACTAAATCGGGAAAATCTATCGTAATCTTTTATATGGTTTCGTTTAACGTGTTAATTAGACACACATATATTATAACATAAATTTATTTATTTTATATAAATCATACAATAATTTTTGAAATTTTTAACTAATACTTATGACTTATATAATAATTATTGTTCATTTAATTTGAAAAAAAATGGTGGTTAATGAAGTTGATTGATTACCAACCAAATTGTATTATCAAGCAAATGAAAACTTATTCTCTCTCTAATATATTAGGTTTATATTAGAATTGATGGTCTTACTAACTATTTGGCTAAATCCTTCATTTGTTTTGTGATGATCAATGTTTTGATAAATTTATAATCAAATTAATCAATAATAAATTAACATGTGAATGACCATCAACAAAAATTGTTACATTTGTGTTATATATTTATAATGATGTCATTATCCAATGTCATCAACCTAGGGTAACATCATGGTTTCTATCAAGTAGGAACATGGAATCTTGAATTACATTTCATATCGAAGCACTTTAAGTCGAAATATACGTTGTCAAGGTTTCCTAGGACTAACTTCTATTTGTACCAAACTTGCATGAAAATGATGTACATAAAGCAAATTAGATCCATCCTAAATAGTGCCATTCTTTATAAAATTGTAACATTTATAGAGTTATCTTTCTCCATTGCATGAGATGTCGGTCTAATTTAATTAACTTGTACAAGGATCACATGAAATAACTAAATGATCTTCCTACATTATAAAACCCCTCCTCTCATCGCCAAAATTTGCATCACTTCTCTAAAGTTTCACAACGAATCCTTCTCAAACCTTCACTCTCTTCCTGTCCCTCCTCCTTGTCGTTGTGGCCGCTTCTGCCACGACCAACTTTGACCATCGTCGTGAACTAGGCCATATTGTTGGTGGCTTCTCCGTGATCAAGGACCTAACCGATCCTCACCTAGTGGAGATAGCGAAGTTCGCAGTTAGTGAGCACAATAGGCTACAAAATGAAACGCTCGAGTTTGTGGAGATTGAAGGGGGTGAGTTTCAGGTCATCAATGGGGTGAACTACAAGCTAACGATCTCGGCCAAGGACCAAACCGCGGTTGTAGGAAGCTATGAGGCACTTGTTCATGAGAGGGTTTGGGTCAAGTACAAGAGCCTAACTTCCTTCAAAAGGAAGAACTAATTATCCAACTGTTATGTGTTATTTTTGTTGAGAGAAAAAGGGTTATGTGAAAGTGCATATTATGAGTAAAATAAATGGATTATCAATTATGTGTTACTTTTATATGCTTTGAAGGACTTGTATGTGTGGATTTGAGCTTAACACTAGGTGAAAGTGATCATATATAAATGTATGCTCATTTGCCCACATAGTATTTGATTTTGATTCACAGAAAACATATGTATAAGTTGCTATAAAAAAAATATCTACTGATTACTGAGCGAGTAGCGGTCCATTATCTAATCCCATCATTCCAATGATCAACTTAATTCAACCTAGAATCTAATTTTGATCATTGGATTCATACGACTTGTTGCTGGTCCTTGTTCCATCCTTGGTAATGGGTTCAATTTAATCCAAGTGCTAATAGGCATTAGTATATCTTTGTTAAACAACAATTTTTCCAAATGTGTAATGAGTGGGCTTACTCCATTTTGTTCAAGAATGAACATTTTCATTAGGATTGTTACGAATAAAAACTCAGTTTTTTGGCGAAGGACATTTGACAGCTTAATTACCATGTAGTATTAATATTCAACATGTATTTTGAGTACATAAGAAGGTAAAGTGCTGGGTGAATCAATCACAAAGTATAGCGGGTGGAATCACAATCCTGTTAGCATACATATAGCTCATGAGGCAGGCGCGGTGTAAGCAAAAGCTGAAGAGGAACAGCCTGAGGAATGCTATTGCCCGACCTATAGACATGTCGACAAGATTGTCTGCTGGTGTTGATATATCAAAGCTATGTAGTAACCAAGCAGCAGTCAGGTTTAGCATCTGTAGCACGAGCTTAGTACTAGGACATGACCACCTCCCTGAACCGAAAGGCAGATACTGAAAGTTCTGCCTGAAAGCCTCGAACTCAGCTGCCTCTCTGTTCGTCAGAAATCTTTCTGGTTTAAAATCATTAGGGTCTGTATAGCTTTGACGGTCTCTCTGAATTTTCCAGATATTCACCAGCATTCTGGTTTTGGGATGTTGCAGCCGCCAATAGTACAGCTTTCTGTTGACAGATGTGGTACTAAGAGCGAAATAGGAGGGTAAAGCCGTAAGGTTTCCTTGACACACGCTTCGAGGTAAACTAGACTCCTTAGATCACACTCTTCGACCTTCCTGGTTTTTCCTACAACTTGATCTATTTCTTCCTTGGGGCGCTTCATTGTATGCTTGTTATTCAACAATAAGAACAGTAGCCACACCAGTGTGAATGAGGTCATGTTAAAGGCGCCTATGATGACGGTCTGAGTATTCAGATTTATGAAATTAGTTAAGATTATAATCTGGAAACTGATTCTAATTTTAATATTGTATCACATACCTCTAATATTGCTTGAATTATGATTTCATTAGCATGCTGATTGGATCATCTGAGTTTCCCTTAATTCAACCGCGGATAGCAGCACATCGATGAAGTCTTCATCATGCACGTGTTGATCTCCCGCTCTTTTTAAGTTATGCTCATCGATCCAACTCCCAATTATGGCACAAAGTTTAGAAGAGATTCGCTTCAGCATCCTGATATTTGTTAAGAATTTTGATCACAAATAAAGGAAGAAAAGTATTCTATTGATGAATAGAATTGAGATTTTACAAATCCCTCAAAAACTTCCTAAACCGATGCAATCATCGGAGGTAGACACTTTGTATTGTGTTTGATCCCTTTGCTTCTGGAGGATGGGATGATTTTTCAGGCTCAACCCCTTCCCCTTTTATAGTGATGAAGGTAGGAAATGTGAAAGAACTAAAAACGTGTTTTTGGTTTTCACCGGCCACTATTCACATGTGCATCGGCCACATGTTCACCGGCCACTGTTCACACATGCACCGGCCAAGCATTTGGCTGGACCTATCAATTCTCCCCCTCCAGCCACATCAATATATTTTTTTTTGATTAGTTAGCCTCCATTCCAGCTATGTCAGCACATAGCTGAATCTTGTCTCGTGTCACTACCTTCGTCAGCATGTCTGCCGGGTTTTCCTTTGTAGGGATCTTCACTAGTGTCAACTGCTGCTGCTCCATGACTTCACGTATCCAATG